>JAQFZX010002808.1:0-16201 GCA_034682405.1 Hydroisotoma schaefferi | reverse complement strand
AATTACCAACTGTATTTAAAATGTTTGGGTTGTTCCTTAGAGTATGAATGCTTGTGGAAAAACAGCTTTGCAAGAAACTTCATTTCTTAAAATCATTTATTTTTACAGAATTTAAAAAGTAGAGCCTTTGCCATGCCCTACATCTTAATGTGCTTTATAATGGTTTCTTAAGTATCAATGTCAAAAAATATGCTTGCTGTGACTTGTCACATTCAATCCCAACTTTTCTGTAAAAACATTCTATCCTTATGCCAAGAGCAAGTCCATTCAAATTACTTCATAGCCCCCCCAGTATCATGACCTTGGGATAGTTTCGAATAAAAAGTTATATTGTTACTATCAGCCCAAACCATGCATACAACAATGACTATGACACTTTTCTGCTCTAAGAAATCCAATAAAGACTAATATAACAGTAGAACTGACAAAAAGTCTGTTGCAAAAAAGTGAAATTGCGAACTTTTTCCGTTTTTCCTCTTTCTACATTTTAGTTCTATTAAGCCCATTAAATAGGTTATTTGGATGGACGCTTTCAAATCTGATTTGTTTGGAAACACTGTCTCTTCTTAAGGTCTACTTTATATGCTCTTTATATGTGTTTTATATGTCAAGTCCAAATACGAAGATGAAGTTTGCTGCTTTCTTAAGATATAAAATCCACCAGGGATTTTTTAAACTACCTAAAAGCTAACTATTGACTTGTTGGCTCTTCCGTAAAATTCGCAGGGCTTCAAGTCTCTTTCTTAGGAAGGACGAGCAAAGGAGAAAAGTAATAACATAGAGAGACAAATATTATGAGAATGAGAAGAATTGACAGATCTAGAAAGGCATTAGACCAAATCATGCTCTATTTCTGTCTACTTTCTACGTCTCGTAGTATGAAAGGAGTGAACGAAGCCCACAGGCAAGTGGACCATCCATCCATACGCTGCATTATCCGATGGTGGACAATATGATGTCTATTTGGTGTGTAATTGACTTGTGTGCCAGTTCCTTCCTGATGCAATCACTCAGTCGACAAACACAAATAAAAGTGTACAAGGCTTGTCTTCGGAAAAGTGCCCAGATTTTTTATAATCACGAGATCCATTAAAGCTTGTAGATATCTTGCTGATTTTTTCCTTGTTTGGCTTGTTGCAGTTTTACAAAGTTCGATAATTAATCATGCCATTTCGATGTTAGGTTTGACTGATTTGTTTACCGTACATTTCCAATTAACAACCCATGCTGGTTCTGTATGACATTTATTTTATTAGTAAGAGGTTGAGTAATTGGATAGAAACGGATTCCCCTACAAAACATTGACCAACTCACAGTTTCTCAAAATAGCTCTGAGCTAACTGAACAATTCGACTGCGAAGAGTTTCTATAACTTTCAAACCATCAAATTTCTCCCATCTTTTGACTTTTCAGTTATTTATTTTCAAGTATTTTAAATCCGGTTTCAAAGAAAACGCAATCTATTCGTTATAGAAAAAACAGACGACTTAAAGTAGTGAGAAGAATAATACAAGGATAGATCATCATCATCGTGATCATGACTTCGGGCAATAAAACCCAATCACAAGAAAACCTACTTTATTCTTCCACCATTCTTCTAACATCAGTACAATAGTAGCTAGCTTTCTCTCTCGCCATTCCTCTCCGTTTCATAACCTGCCTACTTAAATCCCGTATTTACTACACAAGACTAAGCTATGGGCATGTGGCTCAACTCCAAATATTATTATGTGTAGCCAGTAGTAGAAGCTGGGGGTTTTTATACAGCAGATTTATGACTATCCTTCCAAGCCTGTCTCAACATTACGACTGACCTCGTAAAGAGCCACTAATTGGATGGACACCTTCGTCCTCTTAGCCAAGGTGACAAAGCCCCGACCATATAAATATTATCACGCAGTCCCTCTTTATATTATGGACTTTCTCTTATAACCCGCATTACTTATGTGGAGTAGATCGTATGTAAAATATATCAAAAGTAGTGTTATGTCACCTCATCCCAGGTTACGAGTACGTATAGACTTATAAAGGTTGTAGAATGTATTTACGAGGTTTTCAAAGACTCAGAACCAGGTCATCAAGCTGGTTTGCGAGTAGAGAAGGTAGTAGTTAGTAAGTAGTAGGTAATAGTATTACCGGTGTTAGTGAAATCTGATACATATAATAATATACTTCACCCTTTTGGTAGAATAATATCACCGACCACGTAGAAATAAATCATTTTGCTGAACAAACCCTTCACTTCTTGAACCAGCAGCAGTGGTTTCCTTACTCATTTTACCCAAAGAAGTAAATAATCTTGCATGCTTTCTTCCTCGTTATGAAAAAAAGATTATGGTAAGAAAAGATACATGGAAATCTGTTTTTAAAATCACCCTACACTGCAACTAAGGAAGGAAGTCTGTGTGGGTTGATAGCATTGAAGCAGTAGGTGTGATCAAAGCTAGCGAGGAATAAATAAAATAGGGAATTAAATTTTAAAAGGAAATTCTGCTCAAGAATGCATCATGAATGCTTTTAACCAGAGCTTAATGTTAGGTTAGGTTAACCGTTATTGTACGTAAAAGAAACTTTCTCCGGCAGTTTGTTGTCGTATCAAAAATTATACCACTTAAGGCAATCTTGTGTGACAGTTTTAATATTATTTTCAGCTTAATCTTTTATATCAGAACCTACATAACATGCCATCCACTTAGTTGTGGTACAGATACCGTGTCAGTCGCAAAGTGACTACAGTACTGGTAGCATTATGTGCCGTTCTAAATCTAACCAACCTTTAATGCGGCCGCTGTTAAAGCGTCAGTTAGTTTTGTCCCAAGGATTAAATGAAAGTGAAATGTAGTGTTGGGTTTAGATTACTCGTATTCGTATAAACCATATGTATATGCATTGAACGTGTAATGTAGGACGTTAGGTTGCTTTGCTACATAATTCCACATTTTTACCCAAGCCATCCATTAACTTGTCTACAAATGAGTCGAGAGCCCATTACTCCATCCGACCAAATGCATGTGAGTCCACCTACCAATGTGTGTCTTTGTGTGTGTTGTTGGTGTTTGTATGTTTGTTCTTATCCTAAAGTAAACTTGACTCGAAACACTTACCACCATCCGTAGCTTAATATACCTTAATCTAAGAAGTGTACACTTGGGCTCACTCGATAGATTAAACAACCTATTTTCTAGGTACGCATACCTACCAACTACATCAACCAAATACACTTAACTTGAGCTTTTCTCGGGTAACAAGTAACAACCGTACTCACTGGTTACCTACTTATGGTATGGTAAGGACGGCCAAGTGTTAGGAGACATATTAGGGAATCCGTGATGAGAAAAGTGTTTCTGAGAAAGATTTGCCAAGGAGCGATCCATCACCAAGCCATTTTCAGATAGTGACACCATCTTTCACAACTTCTAGGGGAAAGTTACGTTTTTGACACTTTTTCCTCATTCCTCATCCATTTAACCTGTCTACAAGCACTGGCCCTATGCTCAAGGACTTTTGGCTCAAATTCATACATAAGAAACAAAGTCATTTCTCCAAAGCATCTCTCTTATACTCCTTTAGTTTATGTATTTACAATTTACAATTTTTGCGAATAGCCATTACCAACCAACAGAATCCACATAACACTACATATGTCCTACTTTTATTGATTACCCTGTGCAACCAGTCCGGTCTCGTTTTTATTGAAAATTTAAAGACGCCAAGATAAAAATTATGTTCGAGCATGTCTCCAGAGTATCACTGTCTTCTGAAGTTAAAAAGTTGTCTATTTTTATTGAAAAAGAAGTATATTACTTTTAGGTAGCTAAGCATAGCCTTGGAGCAACTTTTTAGTTGGCTTAAGAGAAATGCCTCACTTGTGTAAACATTATTCCTATCCAGATGAAGACGATGAGGAGTGAGATGGAGTAAAGAACAATGCGTTTATACCTACCTCACAATAATATCTAACCGTTTCTAGTAAAAATAGGAAATTATAGTGCACAACTCCAAAGAAATGATGCATGATCCCTCCGGTGTGTTTTCAAAGTTTGCCTTGGCCGTGTGCCGTGTTTGTCCCTTTTTGGTGTTGCTTGCGGAGTAAATTCATTCGGGAATCATTTCATCCAATCTGTCGCCATTACTTTATGAGCTTTACTACTAACAACTACTGTCCTTATGAGCTTGGTTCCTAATATTTAAGGATGACAAAGATATCCACTAAAGAAAATTGTTTAGGTGGATAGAAGGATAGTAGTCAATTCTTTACTAACGGAGGCGGATGTGCACAAGAAGGTACTTACAACTGGTGGCTGGTAGTGCTTATATAATGTTATAGCATAAACATAACTTTTGGTACTAATACTATTGGATTGGACTGGACTACTACTTATGCACGTTTACTTTTTGGCGTGGTCCTGGATCTTCTCTGACGAAAAAAGTTGATAGAAACAGTGAAGCAGCCAGTTTTTCATTCTTACTGTGTAAAAAGTAATGCCACTGGAAAGTGTAAGAGTAAGAGCCTATTCGAATTAGTGGAGAAAGTAAAGGGTGCATTTTCTATCTTATCTACGGTGTGGGGAATCTAATTGAAGTAAAACTGCTTCAGCTCAGTATTACACTTTGTACGAGTAGTTAGTAGGAGTAATATTAGAAGTAAATAATGCAATGCTACAGTGGGAAATCCTATGAGAAACTTTATCCCTCCTTTTATATCCAGATAGAATGATTTTATTCCTACAGTAATGCAGTGTAGCTGTCGACTGTCTCTCATTATAATTGAACTAAAACTAGACATTATTTTTATAATGCAGTGTAAGAAGTCAGTTATTTCCTTATTTCAATGGAGTCGCGTTCTTCTGAAATGGCCTTGTACCGTTCTGCAAAAAAGTAGGTGGTTTTAGAGTTATTGAATCCCTTATTTGTAACTTGATTAGTCGAGTCGTTTCATTCTCTTTGGAGCAGACAGCAGATGCGTCTTCTCTGCAGTTTATAAGTTTTCTTTACGTTGAAGGCTTTTGATGGAATTATTTCTATTTTTATTTGCAGCTCAGAGCTCAACTATTTCGTTTGTGAATCTGGTAATTCATAAATGCACTCTTGGCTAGTGATACTAGGGTGTTTAATTTGATAGAACTTGGGGCATCTCCAGTTATGAATTCCGTTTAAATCTATACATGCTTTATTTACTGAACAGTATATACACTGTATTTTCTAAAATCAACATTAACCCATCAGAGTTGCATATAAAAATAAACTGAACTCTGGAAACAGTTCAAAAATTTATAATCCCGTCCATTTTCACGTGTAAATGCTCTCCCAGTTCTCTCAATAAGTTTTAACCAGTGATGTTGCCATTTTGTTCAACCTTGCACAAGGGAGATGGAACAGAAACTTTGCTGATAATAATTAAATGCTACCAGGGAAATATTACA
Source organism: Hydroisotoma schaefferi (assembly GCA_034682405.1). Taxonomy (NCBI): domain Eukaryota; kingdom Metazoa; phylum Arthropoda; class Collembola; order Entomobryomorpha; family Isotomidae; genus Hydroisotoma; species Hydroisotoma schaefferi. The sequence continues at coordinate 10,778 of JAQFZX010002808.1, read as the reverse complement.
GGATATACGGAAATCCCATTCCATCATTTTGATGGTCATAGGCATAATTGCCAAGAAGTTACCACACTTTTGCTGAAACCCTTGCAGAAATTTTCACAATAGTACTTATAGCTATGAAATAAACCGGTTGAAAGTGTAAGTAGAGCGTATCATGGGCGAACTCGTAGTTATAAACCGTTCTTCCGAGATATTAGATTAAACACACCAAACCAACCGGCCTTGCCACAGTTGTCACTAATTGTATCTCACATTTGCATTAATTTATTCTTCTTGCCAATCCAATTAGCCAGCAGCCTCTTCCTGGCTTCGGGAGAAATTAGAAAGAGATCATCATCATTTTTATTTAGAGTCCTTTATCCATACTTTGAAATTCTTCTTTCTAAAGTTATAAAAGTTGTATTCCCATTCATTCTTTCCCATATCATTTCATTTTAATTCACTGGCAGTTCAAGACTGGTAGTCTTTCATTCCATCCCTTAAAAACCTATTCTTCCCAACGAAGTCAAGTTGTCAGTGGGTTGGTGCTGATTAATTACAAAGCTGCTTGAATTTAAAACGAACTTTCCAACGATCAACTACATTTAAGATGCTCAATTTCAATCTGTTTGTAACTGGCCTAGCTAAAGCTTAACTATGTAAATATTTTATTATTAAGACCAATTCAAAATGCCTGATTATCTAATCGAAGTGAAATTTGTTTCAATTATTTCTTTCGTGGAACTATCTAATTTTCAGTGATTCTATGTTAATTCAAAATTTACCATTCATTTTCACTATGAAACAAACCTCAACCAAAAGCTTGTGTAGAACTTTCGAAGGACTTTCAGAGAATTGAGCCCTTTGTACCTACGTAAAAGGAAGTGTAGGTTCTAGTTCTGGGAAGCTTATATCCTGCGGCCAATAGTCATAACTACCACAACCATTGCCAAGAACTCTTTAATATTTACTAAAGACCACTGTATAGCTACTTCCGATGAATCCAAATCCCACATTACATTTAAGTAATTAAGTGTAAAATGCTCTCAAACATGTCGGAATTACTTTTCTCCAATTAAACAAAAACAAAACGGCATAGTTCTAGTTCTCGCAAAATCATTCATCATTCCCTAATGATTCTTTATGAAAGGCTGGAATTTAATGAAAGTAATTAGCCCATAAAGTTTGATCTATATTATATCACCTAAAGATACCTCTAATATCAGCAACCTACGTCAGTCTTATTTTATGTGCATTCTTCCAACTATTGAATAAACAACAGTACATTAGATAGCAAGTCTGTCGTTAGATTTGGCTTTGATATCAGACTCCATTTTCTAGTTCGTTCTTTAGGTACAGGAATTCCTCACCAATTGACGAGAACTTTCTCCAACAAAAACCCTAACACTGGTTGGATCATTCCACTAGTAGTTCCATCCAACAATGCAGGAAACGTGGGATCTAGGTCCAATATATTTTGTAGATACTGGTTGGGTTTTAGTGCAAGCAAATTTAGATTCAAGTCCAGCTTTATGGGCCAAATCCCTGTTATCTAAGGGAATGCAATGTAATGCAGAAGCAGCAACGGCAGTCGCTGAGTAGATCTGTGAGAAAGTGAGCATATGGTGGAATGGACGGGCAGGACGTGACAGAAGATCCATGCATGTATTGTATTACACACTTATTTAACGCCTGAAAAAAGTAACCTTTAAACTAAACCCATTGTTCTCACGTCTTCCGGGAGTTAGTTGGATTAAACTCTTGTTTCCACACGGGTTATTCGTATCATTCGTAATGTTAGAGAAATTGCATTTGAATTTGTATGCTTGATACTTAATAAGATCTCCTGAAGTATTAAATAAATGAGATATTAATTTTTGTAAAGGCGATATGCATTTTTAAAAACTGATTTAAGTGTTTGCAGTTACTTTTACAGGCTGAACAGTATAGGTAGAAAGTAAAAATTAGCAATAAAATCAGTTGTACTCTAGCCAATAGTTATTTTGTTCTGTCCAAATGAACAAAATCTTCAAAATCCTCATCTCAAAAACTACTTCACTGATAAATTTTGCAATCATAAACACTCATTTGTATTTTCACTTCTTGAATGCTTTAAATATAGTCTAGTCTAGGGAAGATACAACTGCCAGTTGTATCTTCAGTCCAACTAAATGTAGTCGAATGCATATTATTTTATTGGTATCCGTCTGTTATTAAGAACTTTATTATTCAAAGAAATAGAAAAGAGCTTCAGCCAATCACTACAAAACAGATCAAATTATTATTGAAATTATCTTTCTTCTTCTATGATTTGTATTTGATATTCGAATTACGGCACAAAAAAAACAAAAAAGGTTTGCATGTACAGCTGTGAGAGTAAAGTTTGCTATATCAATAGTTAAGAGATAATTATTCAATTTATGAGGTTAAATGAGGTCTGGACGATTTTGTAGGGGGGATATTCCAGTGGGAGTAAAATTTTAAAAGGGGTCATGCAGGGTAAGTTATTTGGATGAGTTAAAACCGGAAGTAGCCTCTAATTTTGAAGATAAACCATTTCCGGCTTGTCGAAGTAACATCACAATGTAGTACCTAGTAGCGTTTGTGTATAATGCATTTGTATAGAAAGATTAACGATGGAGGAGGTTTAACTTTCTCCTACTACTCGTGAGTGAGTTATCAATTATCAACACCAATACTGAGCTGAGCATGGGTGAGCGAATTCTTTCTAGTTTGTCCTTGCAAACTGTGAACGTTCTACAGGAAATTGAGTGAAATACAAATGCCCACATTTTATAAGTTTGGTTAAATTTCCCAAAAAAACCGAAAAAAACTATAAGGAAACTTAGTGAAGTATTTCCTCATTGGTTATTGTAAGCCGGATGGAATGTTTTCCTTATACATTTCCTTATTATATTATTTTCAAGTTTATTAAACTAAGGCGAATATGAATCATTCAAGGAGAAAGACCCCGGTTGGCTTTATACTATCGGCAGATTCTAATAATCGCTAATGTGGAATAGCACGAGCGGAGACTCTCACCAGCAAATCGAACCTAGAAGGAATGGTTTTGGCAATAAATTAGTTTCAACATTAGAAATCGATAAGGCCATGCTTTCTCTCTCTATTCTACTACTACTACTACGCGGTGTCTTTTATGATAGTGCTGAGCCTGGTTGAGGAATTCCATCGAGACGTGGCCAATAGTTTTGTAAGCAAGATAGCTAGCTGCTGATTTAACAACTGGGAAGTAGCAACTAATCTGTGAAAGTACGTATGGATTTCTATCATCCTCCCGAACAGAACAAGATAATAAGACTGTTATATTCGATCAAGGATTTTACTACGGATTAAGTAAGCCTTTTAATATAATTTAGAGTATATACACCATATACAAAAGTGTAAACCCTTGTACTACTACTTTTACTACTACTTACAGTACTACTACTACTAGTACTACTACTTCTACTACTACTTACAGTACTACTACTACTAGTAATACTACTTCTACTACTACTTACAGTACTACTACTACTAGTACTACTACTTCTACTACTACTTACAGTACCACTACTACTAGTACTACTACTTCTACTACTACTAGTACTACTACTACTACTGCTATTAATCCTGGTCCCATACTAAAACTATTGCTACCGCTATTTACATCTATTTCTGCTCCTAGTCAGTCGACTGGCAACTGAAAATATGGGAAACGACTTAATTGCTTTTTGAATCCCCAATCCCGTTTGCTTTGTGATTCTAATGTTATGCTACATGTTTTCAGGGAAAATGCGATTTGCAATACTGGAAAAGAGTTGTACTAAGGACGAATGGCTTAATCTGGACGGGAAAACTTGATGGCAACACTCAAGAGAGATTGGATTGAGATAGAGAGACACAGAGACGGAAATACAAGTCTCCTCTACCAAACCTCCTGTCGTAACTTATTTAGCATTTTGGGTTTCCATTTGTTAGATGAAATGAAATTTGTTCCTAAATGAAAAGAAATCTCGCAAACGACATTTGAATTGTAAACTTTTATTCCAGCAGAGCTTAGTTCTCCTCTTAAAAGGTTAAGATATACTTTCACAGTGGATTGATTTTTAGGTCCACTAATAGTGGACTAGAACATGAAACTGACTTCGAAACTATTTTTGGAGGTTGGACACAAGCCCTCTTCTAATTTTCAGAAGAAAAATATCCACCTAAGTAGTACAGGTATTCTCTAGTGAGCATTTCATTACGTAGATAAGTAGGTAGGTTGTTTGTGTTTAGTGAACTTGTAAAAAGTAATGAGTTTAGACATTCTGATTGGGATGTATTCTCTATACCATAGAAAAAAGGGGCCAGAACACCAGATCCAACTTGAAACCAAGCATCTCATGTTTGATATCTTGGTTTTTTGGTGTGGTTCGTTGCTTCTTTATGTTGGTTTGATACTTAACGGAGCTTGAATTTTCATACAGTTTGCATGGTTGAAAAAGACGTGTGTGTCCACTTTCTAAGTAAAGTATTATTAGATCTTTCTTTAATAACATAAAATGTTTCAAGAGATGAGATTTCGCAGGTTAAAGGAAGAAAGTTGAAAGAAATTCAGTACCAGACTCCGCCCCAAGCAATTCTCAACCACTTTAACTTTCACTCTTTTCAACAACAAAGCTTAACAATTCTTCCCCTCCAAACCACATTAATCCTTACAGATATTGTACCCTGAAGTACGCATATGAGTATCCACCTACCGCATTGCCTCAAATAGTGACCCCTCCTTAATTGCTATTAATAACTCCACGGGCCCTATTTAATTGTATGTTAAATGTGACCCTTAAAAGCTGAAAAAAATACGGTACATACTTCTCAAGACCAACCATAGCTATTTTGCCTCCACTAATACGGAGAATGAAATTCTACCTCCTACTATTCCTATTCCTGAATGCCAACTAGAACTAGTTACTTAAAATCGCATATCTTAGCAAAGATCTGGTAAAAAAGACATAAACTAAGAACGCCTTGTCGGCAGAACTTTTCCTGGGCAAAATGAATGGATTCTTTGCTGCCCTTTTAGTTCACATGTAGGCAATCCTCTCTCTTTACGTGGTGAAAGTCTAAAGTACATTTAATGTATGTAGATCGTTGTAAAGAATCCTGAATCTTCGTACATGTTTGCTAAGAAAGTCCCAGGTTCTACAGAGACATTATTTGGTTAAATAAAATATCTTGTTTTCTACAAAATCCCTGACCTCGAAGTATGAAGGTATTTTTAGAGGTCTGTGCAGACCGCTGAGGACGAGGAGTTTGTTTTTAAGCTAGTGTGAAATATTATGACCCGATGTAGAAATCAGATAAACAACTTTCCCCTTCTTATTTCATTAGAAGTCAATTTAAAAACATGTTCTACAAAACTGGGCTGTGCCATACTTTGGTGATCAGTCGACAGGTCGAATTTTTTAGTTCGAAGCGGATTTGTAAGTGCGGTTTTGAGTTCGAAATTTTACTTTTACACGGGGACATATAGTAGCTTTACTATAACATGGCCAAACTTCAATTAAATCATATCTCTCTCAGACCTTAAAGCAGTTGTCTATAGCTAAAAGATACTCTTTAGTAGTTTAATAATTAATGCAACCGTTCCTTTGATAATTTTATTGAGTCTGTCATGCAGACTAGCATACTTCCTCTGTTTATTTCGTTGGTTTTGTTCACTTAAAATTATTTATATTGACATTTTAAAGGGGTAAAATAATACTTGGTAAACCTATATCCAGAGATTTTACAGATAGTTTAACTAGGAGTAACAGAAACTGTTATCAATTGCCCGCAGGTTTTTCTATCCGATATGCTAATGATGCTATGCTGATATCGGAAGATACATTATGAATAAAAGAAGCTCGAAAATGGGAACATTTTCTATTACGGTTTTCGAAGGCTTTTCGGCGGGTCTACGACCGGAAGGCAAAAGACATAAAGGCAAATGACGAGAAGGAAACGACGACAAAAATTTATTTTTTGTCTCCGCAGTTTATTTTACATAGTGTAAGGGCATACAGCGTCCTTTGCAATAATAATTATGCGTAAATTAGAGTAAAAAATATGTTTAAAAAATTTTAAAAGCGAAGTACAACATGTCGCAACCACACAATGCAATGTCATAGTGTAAAATATTCAAAAAGTTGTTGCTCTACTGTTGCTCAAAAGTAACAAAGAACTGATTATTTTTTTCTAAAATCCAAAGTTTTAGATAATAATAATAATAATATTTATTCATCAAACTTGCTTCAATAGAAGCCTGTTACGGTTGACAATAGTATGAAGTAAGTAATATGAGTAAATTTTAAGGTAAATTTTACACGGTATAGGTTAAATTAGAATATGTTGAATTATATTTCTATTTTATATTTAGATAGTTCGAAAGAGAATTAATCAAAATAAGTCAGATATATATTACATCAATTCAGTACGTTACAGAGGATAACATGTTTCAGTCACTAGTCATTGATATTTTGAATATAGGATTTAAGTTTTTGATTGAAAGCACCTGGAAAGTAGATAAGGGATAAAGTAATCAGTAACTGTTAGCAATAAACAAGTTTACCTTGTAATTTTAGATTGAATAATGAAAATGCAGTCAAACGTATAATACAGCACCCGTAGGTTATATAAATTGACTGGGCTAATATAGCTGCTTGGAGGAGATTTATATTTGCCTTCGTGTCTTTTTTCCTTTATGTCTTTTGCCTTCCGGTCCTACACCCCTTTTCGGCCTTAAACCATTTTTGCACTGAACGCTTAGAACTGCAGACTTTTGATCACTTAGACTTACAAAACCCATATTTCTCTCTTGCGGCTAGAAGTCTGTTAAAACCAACCACACACCGAATTCAATTTTATTTCGTTTGGTAAAGTAGTGTAATTTACCTTTGACTTTCAAAAGTTGAATCACTTCTCTGAAGTTTAGGTAAACTTCAATTAACAAGTTGTAAGTATAAAGATATGTGAAACCAAATAACAGGGTTTATTCTACGAGTCGTAAACTTTGACAAATAAAATAATAAAGTAGGCCAAACTTCAGTATGCTGAGCACTGCAAAGTTATCTACTTTGTACGTACTTTAAAACCAGATAAACCTGATACCTTTACAGTACACTTTATTGAAACTTGAAGCCCTTTCCCATGATCCACATTCCCGAAATATGACTATAGACATATGCATTGTATTTGCTTTATCGTGATTTCACAATGTCCTACCATTTTGCGGTTGCTAGTTTCATCTCCAATAAAAGTGCTGTTAAATGCTAAATGATTAATCGTGTAAATTGGAACCTCTTGAATCCTTCTATTTGTACGTCTTTTGAAAGCTAATCAGGCAAGAGCTCATCTCACTTTCTCAGGTGACTCTCAGAACGACAAATTCGCATAGATATGAGTGCCTAACGAGTACCAGTAAGCAATAAGTAAGTAGCTGTTGGACCCTTTGGCATAATAATAAAGAAGCAGACACACAATAAGTCAACAACAACAACAATAAGTCTCGCAAAAGCCAGTAGCCCCACTTAAGTGTTCAACTGAAATTGGGTCATTGAATGTCAATGTTATGAGTTGACGAATGTGGTGTGTCGGCCGGATGTTCAGGAAGTGTTGCTTTCCCCACATGAAAAACCAGTCAATAAATAAATTCCCAAAATTTATATACCACGGGAGTCTATATTATTAAGTTTGCACTTCTAAGAGTAAACTTTCCCTTTGAGTTATGTTCGTTTTATTGAGTAAACGTGTCTAGTTGTCTCAATAATTTAATTTAATTAGTCACACCCGAAAAAGCAATATCATCGGGCATATATACGTTCAGAATATTATTGATGTAGCCAGCCGTTCGTTACCAAGTACAAACTATAAGCTAGGGTTCATCCAATGTAAAGCTGGATCGTTATTTAAATTTATAGGCCATCATAACTCGTACTCGTCATATGTAAAAGAGTAGGCTCTTGAGAACGTTGAAAATAATATCACGAATTATAATTTCAGACTGCTTTGATGTACCATATCCAGCTTATTGTTCCATATCTCTATGTAACTCGCTAAATCCAACAAAGTAAATAACCTAGGTTGAAGGATACTGGTTCGGTGGGTCGAGTATCAGATGGAAATTCTATTAATTAAATCCCACATTGTCCTCCGGACCATTGAAATGTCACAAGGTCTTCGCCAATCCCCCTTGTGTTCCATATGGAATAAACCTAGCTTTTGGTAAAATGTAACTTAGATACTTTGTCATTCGTCCTTTTCTGCTCTTTCTGTTCATCCAACTTATGGTAGGAACTAGGACCATTTCATGGGAGTTTAGAACCCTTCTTACAATAGAAGTACTGTAATTTCGTGTGAACCTTACCAAAGGTTAATCCATCCCAGAAGACCCGCATTTCTTAGTTTGTGTTGTGAAGGTTTAAATCGGAATATGGTCTACACAAAACCAACGGAAGGTTTCTCCTACGCTTATGCAAAAATAATGTAACTTAATTACGTTGTTAACTAGTAGTCCAGGACAGGATCTCTGTTCTACTAATCCAGTTGAACGGTCTCCTATGTGTGGGTTACTGTTTATTTACAACGATTACTTTTGGAATACATTCCTATGAAAATGAAATGAAATACATACAATAAGACATACTATAAATCTGTGGACAGCTCTCCTAGGAACTGTGGTTTCTCGTTAGTGGATTGAACTTCCACTCAAGCAACCTCATCATTACTCGTCCTAACTTGCTGCAAGTATGGAAACGCTGGCTGGGGTACTATATTCAAAACACTTTAATAATTGAACTACATCCACTGCCTATGTCTGTTTAAAACAGATAGGTAATCCTTATTGGACCTACCAAATGTTTTTTAAATAATCCTTCATAATATAGCCTAGAGTTACTCAATTACTGCAATTTAACTTTCTAATTAGCTAAGTATAAATAAATAACGCAGTTGTTTGCATGGTATGTATGTTGGCGTGCCGTGTTCGAAGGGGCGGATGATTGTGTACAAAGAACCAGTTACATTATATGCAGAAGTGTCAACTCAAGATTCCTTAAATATACCGTATTTCCCGAATTAATCGCCCTCCTCCCCCCCGAAATAGTCCCCCGCACAGGTTAATCCCCCAGGGGTTCGGGCCATTTGAAATAATAAAGCCCCCCCCCCGGTATTGTCCCCCACCCCAGTTTAATCCCCCCATGACAAATCGGAATTTGAAAAAATAAAGCCCCTGGGGGATTAATTCGGGAAATACGGTTTTGCTAAAAGATCCATACTGTCACTGTCAAGTAGATGACTCCGAAACGTCTGTGATTGTGCCCCAGAGAGCAAAAGTTATTCTACTGATGCCTTTTTGAACTGAGGAGGTTAGGTTGTGAAATATTCTAAGAAAGCTTTCACCTTAAGATGAAATCATTCTCTTTGGTCTTCCAAAACGGAGAGGAGTGTAGCAAAATATGAGACATAGTTGATTGCTGTTTTGCAAAAGTATGTTTGCAGAAAGTTTTAGGAGTAAACCTTTGGCCAAGAAAGCGATAAGGTTCAAGGGTTTCTTAGAAAGAAGAATTGTATTGTAATGCAGAGGTGGATGAAGAAACTTTGTTAATGAGTGGATACAATTTAATGAAAATCATCTTACTTTTCCTCCATAAGTAGGAGTTCTTTGTCAGTCTCTTTCGGGACATAAGTATTTTTTACTCTTTAGCTTCCACTAAAACTTTTTTCAATCCCATAGTTTTCTAATTATTAACGCATAATAAATATAAAAGATTTAACTACTATTAATTTTTTTACAATAAGAACAGTAAGGTTATTTAATTAAAATCCAATTCCAATCGAATGATGCGTTTGTAAAACAAAACATTGAAACAGATGCATTACAAGGTTAGCTCTGGAATTCACAACAAGAAAGGATGAATGTAATCCGTCCGTAAATATTTTGTTTCATGTATCTCCAAGTTGAAACTGAAGAATACCATTATCGTATCGAAAATCATTTGACCTCCTTCGATCGTCTGTAAAGAAAGACGAAGGGAGCGATCAAGAAAGCCAGCCTGATTGCAAAAACTGAAAGGGATTGACTAAAACGTATGAATGAATCTGACATTAGTCCAGAATCCGGAACAGCAGACACGGCATGTTTTTGGATGACATAGTTCCATTTTAATCTCGAATGTAGTGGTAGTAAGCAACCCGCAGCAGATACGCCATGGCTGTAAAGAAATGTGAAATGTCTATAAATTATATTTCAAATGTAGATCAACTTCATACCTTGGATTTTATGGAATCGAGTGGTCTTTGACCAATTTCAAAACAGAAATGTAGCATTTATTGTCAACTTTTAAAACTAATAATAGCTTTTAATGTTTTTTATTTGACAACCTGATCAAATCATACTTTAATATTATTATTATAATTGGACATGCAGATTAAGAAGCATACAAGAAGCCAAGTTAGTGCATCATCAAATGAATGTGTTATCTAATGCATGTAACTTAAATAGTATCTCATTACCAAATTATCTCGTACCTAATTACGATAATCGAAAGCTAACTTACGTATTATTTCTTTAACGCATATTGACTTACAGTGACAAGTAATAATAATAAAGTGTCCTGATTTAAAAAGTAAGTCAACCCGAAGAATCCCTTTTCCTCAGTCAGTAGGGTATCAACGACGGTTCCCACGGTTTAGACGACGGGATATCACCCTTCCAGGTCAACGGTCACAGGTCACCAAACGTTTAAATGGCAACCGTTATCGAAGTTGGTATTGTTTGAAAG
>JAQFZX010002807.1:0-16202 GCA_034682405.1 Hydroisotoma schaefferi | reverse complement strand
CACAACACATGTATTGTTTCAAAACTGGGTGTGACACTGTGTTAACACAGTGTTATGGAAGGTGTTGCCCACCACTGGCTTGGATGTATAAATTGAATAGAGAGTAAATGACATGGACAAAGACTAATTTGAAGGGGACAACAATAGAACCCTTAATAGTGCAGACATGACAATCAACTTGGTAGTAATTTCAACAATATAGGTACATTTTGTGTGTGACCCACTCAGAACCAGGCCAGATGTATCTATCAAATAACCAGTCTTTTACCAACCATTTCCTGTGCTATACTTTTCCAAAATCTGTGACTTTTCCCCTAATTTTATTGATTACTTTTTATTTTACACACTTTACTTAAAACATACGCAATTAGTGACTTTACTTGCACTTTGGCTGAATTAAAATAGAGACAACAATGCCATAATTTCTGGAGTTTGACATTTCAAATCTAACAAATTATTACTACAATTTATTTACTGATTGATGGAATAAATTGTAATGAAATAGCCATCAAAACCATATCGTTTCTGCAATCGCCTAGGATGAAAATTAAAATTACAGGCTTTAAAAACGCTTTTTAAAAGGTTTTTTTAACTCTCAGCTTATCTTATGACAAGCGACCTATGCAGCCAACCAAGTTATATAGGCAGACATGCATAAAAAAAGCCCAAGTTGGGGAATAAAGTTGGTTCATTTGCCCTCGATTCAAGGTTCATTTACAATTATTATTATTGAAGGGAAGGTCGTGCTTTGCTGAGCCTTGGTTTAATCAATCTATCATCGGAGCTTCTATTGTAATTTTGATTGGGATGATGATATATTATAAAGACTAACATAATCAGAGTAAATCACCCTCCAGAATCCCTGGAATTCATTACCAATTAAGGGTCCATTCTAAATCCCCTAATTTCTCATTCACTCTAATTTCTAGCTGGAGGAGAGGCTTGATGATGATGGGGATGAGCAACTTTTTAGAATTACAATTTATTCTCTACTAATGCATTCATTCCCTTTACTTTAGGAGAGTTTAGTTAGTTGCTTCCATACAGATCGATTTGATCATTTACGTTAATCACTTTACTTGACTTGATGAAGGGGAAAAATATTGGCTCGTTTAATCTTGATTGTTTTGAGTCTTCTACAGGTATTTATTTTTGGGGCAGAGGTATGGAAAATAGATAGTTGGGTCGTGAGGTTTACGGGTTGTTCGTTTTATAGATTAATTTTATTTAAAATTAAAGGCTTTATTGCATATAGATTGCAGTATTCATTGCTTGAAGCTTAATTGCTATTTATAAAGTTTGCACAAGTTTTACAAGCGTTCGGGAATAGGTTTGTGCAGTTAGTTTGTGTGATGTATTTTTGATAATGGATAGAAAAATTGAGTTTTATGCATCAATTATTGTTTGGATGAAATATGTAATATTGCGTTGATACTTGAAGGGGATTGTATTAAAATACAATCTAAACATGAAATAAGAGGTCTTAGACCATAAATAATAAGCCCTAGAGAGAAGGACTTCAAGGGGATTTCAAAATGTGTAAATCTCGGAGTTTTAAAGTTCCGGATGCATCATATTTTTACTTCCAAAAAACGCTATTCTTCAATTGACGAATTTACTGTCATCCTTGCGGGATGAATATCTGTCCCCGATTGTCAGTTCTACCCGGGTACGGGTCTTAGGGTCAAGATCAAGAAATTAAACCTATGAGAATAAATAAAATATAAACACCCCGAACGCGATCGCGATCGCGATCCCGATCGTGAACTTTGATATGCAAAACCTTTTCATATAAAAAAAAAAACCCCCAAAAAGCCAGACTAGAGGAAAGAAGGAAGGCTAAATTCTGTCAATTCCCAAGAAGCCTCTCCTACTCCGAGGAAAAGTTCAAAGTCACAGATTTCCTCAACTCAAAAGCGGCAGGCAAGTGGAGAAAAATTAGAGAAAAATGCTATCCACTTTTTCCGAAATTTTTAACGAAATGGAATTTTGAAGTTTTTTTTTTCAAAAGTAAATTGTACAAAATCCTCGTATTTCGATCCATCCAACTTTAAACGAAGTTTTGGTAAGTTTCCTTCGTTTTTTTTATATGAAGAGAATGTCTTTTAAAAAAACGGGTTTTAAAATTTTTAAATCGGGTTTTCTCGGTTTTGGGATATTTTTATTTTGCAAATTCGGATTTATTACAGAAAGAAGTTTCAAAATGGTGAAATTGACTGCAGATTTGATTCAGAATGCGTATCAGCGGACGAATCCTATTAAAGATCGGGAATTGGATCTTCGAGGTGAGTTTTTTCTCAAAAATAAAGTACCCTAAAGTCCGTCCGGCTTATATATGAAAAAGAAGATATTTAGAAGCATGTTCAACATGGGAGAGATACCCCTTTTAACATGTAAAGGATAGGCGTGCGGTGTAATTAATGAGAGCGGCATATCGGACGGACTTTAGGGTATTTTATTTGGTAAAGTAAATTGCAAGTTTGGCAGGGATTTTATTTTATTTTGTGCTTAATTTTAGGTTTTAAAATTCCCATGATTGAAAACTTGGGAGCTACTTTGGTAAGAAATGATGACTATTATTTAGTTAAAAACGAAGGGATTTTGATGATAATTTGTTGTATTTTTATAGAATCAGTTCGACACGATTGACTTTTCGGATAATGACATCAGGAAGATTGATAACTTTCCATTATTACCTCGACTGAAGACTCTTCTGTTGAATAATAATCGTGTCGTGTAAGTTTTTTATTATTAGTTGTGCAATTGGCATCATTTTTAAGTTTTCTGGACGTAATTTGAGCTTGAATTGAATGTTGTGTGTGGTTATCTTTGTTTCAGTCGCATCAGTTCAAGTTTAGTTGATGTGATAGCCGACCTGGAAACTCTTATTTTGACGAACAATATGATTCAGGACTTTGGAGAGGTTGATAACTTAATTAAATTTGAAAAGCTGCTGTATTTGAGTTTGCTGTTTAATCCTCTATCTACAAAGGAGTACTATAGACTCTATGTCATCTACAGACTACCTCAATTAAGAGTTCTAGACTTCCGAAGGATCAAGCAGAAGGTATTTAAATTACTTTGTTAAACGGAGTGAGACTACGTGATGTGAGGAGGTATAAAATGTATTTTTGATACTCCTAGGAACGCGATGAAGCTAAAGCTTTCTTTAAGTCTAAGAAAGGTAAAGAAATTCGAAAAGAAATCGCTAGTAATAGACCTGCCGATGAAGACATTGACGAGGAAGAGGAGGAAGGGGTGAAAGTTAATGGAACCTTGGGCAAGCCTAAAGCTGTGGTTAAACGAGGTAAAGACGAAGACCTAACATCTGGATGTTATTGAGTTTTTTTTCATAATATAAATCTATGGTTTTTTCTCAACAATTGAGTAATTCTTCATTGTTTTTCCCAGGTCTGCTTTTATCAGCAGAGAGGTCTAGTGAGGTCAACGCAGCGATTAAGGAAGCTATTAGGAATGCAACATCCTTAGAAGAAATAGAAAGACTCAATCAGCTTCTTCGCTCTGGCCAGATTCCACAATCGGGTAAAGTAGAATAAGAAATACCTGTTTTTTTCTGACTTGTAGATGGATTGGAGGTGGTGTACATGTTTGACTTTTATTTATTGCTATTTTAATTAGGTCCCAAAGATACCCCAGAAGGTATTACGGAAGAAGATGGAATGGATACTAATGAATGATTGATTAGTAGAATGATTTCTATGTTTAAAATGTTATGGCTAGAGACAGATGTGAATTATTTTGACTTCTTTCCTATTTTATACTATTGAATAAACTGTATCGGGGATATTGTATCCCGATGTAAGGATGATGTATGGAATGTAACAAATTAAACAAACTCCTGTGTCCTATACTTGGATCTCCTCTTGAAAAAAGTTTTTAAAGGTATTTATTAGGCATTTCTTATTCCCAGAGCAAGGAAGGAAAAGATCTCAATCTCGCTGTCCATTTCTTCTTGTCTAAACGCGATTAATTAAATCGTAAACTTGAAAGGAGATATCGATGTTTCGTTATTTGTCGAAAGCTTGTCCATTGTGTTGATAAAAATAACCATTTGAATAGTTTGCTTTACTTGCCAAGACGTTATTTTACAATGTTAGGATTAGGATTGTGTAAATGATTGACTACTTAATATCATCATAATAGGTTTTTCGACTAGGTCTGCGAGATAATTTTACTGGATTTACCTAGGATATGTCATTTATTTTTCTACAGCTCCGTCAGATCGTTGCTGTCTCCTTTCGATAATATTTTTAATGAAGAACTCTCCAGCTTTGTATGAACTCCTGACTAGAGGACCACTAGCTGTGTACAAGAATCCAAGATCAGAGCCTTTATTTTCCCAATGGAGGAACTTCTCTGGCGTTACATATTCCACAACTTTCAAATGTCTTTTAGTCGGCTGCATGTATTGGCCCAAGGTTAAGCAGTCTACTCCCACTTCCCTTAAATCTAACCACACAGAAAGTGTTACAAAATATATTGAAAACGTCAGCAGTAAATGCTTGCTCAATGCACAAGCTTTGTAATTACGAAAAAATCACCTTTCATTGTCTGCAAAACCTCGTCATCAGACTCGCCCAAACCTAGCATAATCGAAGACTTTGTCACCATACCTGGCTTAACGACCTTAGCATGTCCAAGAACTTTCATCGTCTGCCTGTAACCCGTTCATTGTATTAATTATTAATTGCTATTCCTTATTTTTTATTCTTCAGTCTTCACACTGTACTAGGTTTCTTCTTACCGGTATTTTGCTCTAGGATCCCTAACAAAAGGCGTCAATCGTTCAGTTGTCTCTACATTATGTGCAAAAACATCCAAACCGGAGGAAACGACAGTAGCAACTTGATCTAGATTTCCTCTAAAATCTGGCGAAAGTACTTCGACCAAGATGCTTGGCATCTCTTTTTTAAGCTGCTCCACCGTTTTTGCTACGTGAGCAGATCCTCCGTCAGATAAATCATCACGATCTACTGAGGTCAAAACGACGTAGTCTAGACCCCATGCCGCAATAGCTTTTGCTGTATGCTCCGGTTCATTTGGATCCAATGGTGGTGGAGCTCTGGAGGTTTTAACAGAACAGAATCTACAGCCTCGGGTACATGTGTCGCCCATCAACTGAAAACGAAATCGGTGGGTTAGGTAACGTCTAATTGTTCCTTTAGAAATCTCATAGATCCTACCATAATAGTGGCAGTAGCGACTTGGTCTGGTCCACCTCCCCAACATTCCCCGATATTCGGGCATCTAGCCTCTTCACAAACGGTTGATAGATTTAGTCCTCGAAGTGTTTGCTTTAGTTTTGCAAAGTTCTTTCCTACAGGGATTTCTCTCTTTAGCCACGGAGGAAGTCTCAATCGTTCTGATTCACCCTTTTCCCTTTTTAGCTTTCCTATAATAATATAAATAAATAAAAGGATATTGCAATTTATACTTTGACAGCGGACAGTGATTAAAATACACCCTAATTAAATTACGTTAAAAATAAATCGGAAACCTTTATAATCAACCCATGTCTCCCCTTTAGGTACACTTCCAGAAATAAAGTCACCAAGATCAGGTCCTCCCTTTAAAGTAGCAGTTATACTACGTCTTTCCGCACCCATTTCCCTTTCCGCGGCATCGTTATTGTTATTATTAGTGGCAAGCGAGGCCGCAGCGTCGGATTTAGATCTTGTTCCACATGCAGTCTATAAATAAATAAAATCATTTCAAAGTTTAGCAATAGATTCAGATAAACTTAGAATAAAATGAATCTTTAGAACTTACAGAACTGGTATTAGTAAACTTGAAATTTTTACTCAGCGCTGGGCGCAAATGAGGTCGTATAAAGGACGCTGCTTGACTCATAATTAATCACAATGTGACCTCAGGTCAGGACCTAAATAACGAACGAAACATAGATAAATCATCCATAAAAACAAATTATATTTCATCAAGATTAACGATAACAAAACAAACCGATTTTTAACAAGCCAAAATAGCCTAAATCCGATATAACCTCCTTGTCTGCTTATCAACGAGACAGTGAAGTAGATCCTTCTTCTTCTCCTGTTGGTTGATAAGTGGACCAAAGATAAGATAAGGTGTGACCTTTGACCTTTACATTGACCAGATTAGATAAGGTGGATTCTTAAATTATGATTAGTTTAAAAAAAGTAGAAGTCCCGCTGGAGCTGAGATCATCCTGCCCTCCACAAACCATAAACCAGCACCGTCGAAAGGACGCACGCACCGCAAGCTCGCCAAGCCAATCCAACATTTTCTGGGTCAATAAAGGTCAGAGGTCACAGGTCAAAGGTCACAGTTATCTTACTCTGGTTCACATATTAACTAAGGAATTCCCTGGTCGATAAGCAAGCAAAGATAACCTGGAGGTTTTAATTTTGGTTGCACCGCACGGCTGTCTGTTTCTGTTATAAAAAATTCGGTACGTTACGTAACGTTACGCATCCGTTTATTTATAAAAGAATTCCTGCCAATAGGCCGCTAGTTGGACTAATAGGCCGCACGCGATAGTTAAGCCGCACGCTATCCTTTACATATTAAACAAGGGTATCTCTCCCATGTTAATTTAAAATATCACTTTTGCATGCATAAGCCGCAGCCTCTTGTCATGTAATTACGGTATTTTGGTAATCTATAATTTTTTGGTTGGAATGTAGGTCCTAAGGTCGCATCGTGATCAAATATGAAGTCCTTTATTCGACCTCATCAGCGCCCGGAGCTGAGTAAAAACTCTACTAATGCCGGTTCTGTAAGTTTTTAGCTAATGCTCTTATAAAAATGTAGTGTAGTTCTGTCTAAACTCTGTAATAAATCTCCTAGGCTGTAGGTGAGACAATATCTGAGCCAGACGCTGCTGCAGCCGCCCCCACCAGCGCTGCTACGGAACGTGAAATGGGTGCGGAAAAAGGTATTAAAACTGCTAGACTGATTGATGATGACGTGACATTTCCACTGGAGCTTCCAACTTCCCATTTCTCATCGAAGGAAAGCGATTCATCGGTAACGCTGTTCGCAGGATATGGACTGGCGCTTGTGGTGATGATGTACTCGAACGCGCAATGGATCATGGAAGAGGCGCGGTTCCGAGGGGAAGGGCATTCTGTGGCCAAGATGGTCGTCGCGCTCTTTGCAATCTGTTGCTACAGCTTTGTCAACATGGGAATGGGACTTATCCTCACTGGATGGTATATTGGCCTTATCTTTCTTCCCGAGTTGACCCACCAGATTGTTGAATGGGTTAAGCTATTCTTCCAGAAGAAATTGCAACCCTTGGATATTGCCAAGGTTGGGGAAGCTTTAGGAGTTTCTTGTATAATTTTATTCATTATGAATTCTTCAATAACTAGGTCAAAAGGTTGTGTTATCATTTGTATTGTATGAATTATTATTTATGCAGATATTCGTAGCCCCAGTTTCTGCCGAGATTGGATGCAGGGTTTGGAATTACGTTTGGAAAAATTACGTCTGCAAGAGCTACCATGATAAATCCTGTACCCTGACAGCGCTTGGAAAGTACATTTACAATTATAAGAATGAGGTCAGGAACAAAAGTATGCTGGAAAAACGGTGGACGATTAAGAGAAACTGTAATTTATATGGGTTGTTTTAACTGGACTAGGCTTGCTTTGATGGATTGGCATCATCCTCACTTTGTGAGAAGTTCGTGTCCAATCTACCACTCATTGTTATGACGTGCTGCATGGTGTTCTTGGGAAGCGTGCTTCTTCCAGTGTTGAACGACAAGCTACATGACTTCATTGTTAATGGTCGGATGGAAAGTGAACTTCGATTGCTGGATGGATTTGCCACAGGAGAGCAACGTGAACGGGAGAGTTCGGATTCGGATGATTATCAAGATGCTGTAAATATTAATGGAGAACAGACTACCGAAGTGGTTGAAACGGAAATGAGCGTTTTGGAGATGCCTACTCCAATACCGTACTCAGAGGTTCTGAATTCAACTTCGTTAGGTTTGAATGACGCTTTCTCAATATCGCCCGATGGGTCGTTGACGGAGGATTCATTCAAAAATACTTTGCGGAGGAGGCCAGTTAACAAAGATTGATTTGTCTCTCTGACGCATGATGCTTGGCTTTGGCTGTTCAGGTGTAGAATAGTGAAGTCACTTATAAATCAAGAGTCAGCATGGAATAATTTTAGGGAATTTGGAAAAGTAAGGAGGAAATGGGCTATGCTATGCTTGTTTCTCCAGTAATTTGTTAATTCAGCCACAACTTCTCATACTTTTATTCAAGGTCCTGAACGGCCATCCTTTCTTTTTGTTGGCTTGTTCGTGTTCTAAAGGTTAGCTCGTCCATCCTAAAATCTTCGTACATTATTTGGGAGATTGGTACACTAAAAAACTCACGGTTTCCATGGTTTTAACGGAGTTTAAGATGTTTTAGTGAGATAGCGTCCCCCAATCCATGTACGAAAATTTTAGGAGGGACGGGCTAACGTTTAGAACACGAACAAAACACCTAGCCAACAACAAAGAAAGGTTGTCCGTTCAGGACCTTGCTTTTATTATAATAGAAAAATAAGTTCTAATAGGGAAGGTGGATGTTAAACCTAAACCAGTATTAAAATGAAGCCTCTTCCAGTTGTCCGTGTTTTCTTTAATTTTGTATTCGTTGGCTTCATATGTGGATTAATCTGCCACCAGCATGATTTCTCTTTTCGGGAAATTCATTTAGAGGGTTATGAGCTCTTAAACTTTTTCGGAGTAGCTAGGTTCTACTTGTTCATTCTAACCTGGTATGTCGTCTACGCATCTATTTTTATACTGGCTTTGCAGAAAGGGTTGCATGTATTGCTCTCGGTGCTTGTTGGACAACCTTATGAAGTAGAGTGTACCTATGTCCTGCAGGTATTTCGAAATTCCGGTTACCTGCTCAAGGAAGCTCAACATTCTGTGGCTATTTATTTACTAAAGAATGATTAATTGATTCAACAGATATTATTCGGTTTATGGATAGCTGGAGAAGTTGTAGGCAGTTGGCTGGATTGGAATAAAGCTTCGGATTGCATGCGTACACAGGACTGCGAGTCTTACTTCATGAACGCCATTATGAATAGTATGGAACGAGTAAGCCTTTTTTTTAATTATCTGTATGATTCCGACCCGTAGTGTTTAATTTGTTCATGGGCTTATCAAACGACCATGTAGTAGGAGTAGGTCGACAGTCCGTTGTACTCGGTAATTTAACGGCTAGATACGATAAAAGAAGGTGCAATCGGATGTATCCATATTTTTTTGGATGTAATTTAGCGATCATTGGGGGGGGGGCATGACTTGAGTTAGATGTGCGCGTTTAAGCTCCAATTCCTATTTTTGGAAAGAAAGTTTAGTACATAAAGTTGAAAAGAAAGAAATGTGTATATTCTGGGTATTTTTACAGGTATGTGAGCATTTTATTGCATATGAATACGACTCGCGACGCCAGGTCTACTACCTGGAAAGGGATAACTACTGTGCTGCAGTTTTTCACAGCATTCCGCTTCTATTAATGTGTGCAACCGGAACGGTGCTGGCCTACATCCTACTTGGAGTGGTTGAAATAACTACCCATTGACTTGAGAACTGTGTGATTCATCCAGTGGGATTAAAAAAGCTTATAAGATACTTCGTAATTAATATTTAACTCATTGAGGTTCCATGCATCCGCTTATGTAAGGGATGTACAAAGAGGTATTCCAAAATAGCAACTATTTATTAAGGTAAAGTAAAAAAAAGGATTTTCTAAAACGATGGAAATTAAATAAACTCTACGACTCGCTGCATTTTCTTCCATTATGCATGACCACCATTATTGCTACTTAGACCCTTTTTGGATGCGTCGTTAACTGATGCAGCGGGTTTAGCCAGGTCGTCATTTCCATTCTGATCTGTTGTATTGTAATAAAATATTAAAGGAGGATTAGCATAGTAGTTCTTTTTTGTAATCGGTTATAATCATATGTGAAATACAGTTTGATTTACTGTTGTACTTCACTATAACTTACCTTTATGTACTATCGGAGGGGAACGGTTTGTCCCTTCTATTCCAGCAAATAGAATTTTTTCCAATTGAATAAAAGGGGACTCGAAAGCCATAGTTAGTGCGAAACCAACCAGAAAGCACATTAAAATATGGGAGAAGAATAAATAAACCTGGAAATAATGCAAACGATTATATAAAAGACCCACTTGTTCGCTCAGTTAAACCGAATGAATACCGTGAGTCTTACCGTGTTATAAATGGTAAACCTCGTCGGTTGTTGGATAGATTGGTGGTATAGCATTTGCATAGAGAAGGAAGACACGTAGACACAAAAGGTCAACCTTCCCAGGGGTATGAATGCCTTCCAGGACAACAGGGAGTTGACCCAGCCCCCGTACCCTTTGACACATGCGAATATGATCCAACAAATAACGATACCCCAGCAGAATCTACTGAGACCGGCATAAAACCCGGCTCCAACGGCACTGTCATCATTATTGGGGTCGTAATAGGGCATGATCCCGAGTATAAGGGCTAGAGCTACGGATGTTGATAACATCCAACCTCCTACAACTGCCAGTTTGGGAATGGTTATCTTTTTTCCCGAAGTTTTAGAAAGGATGTAACCCATCCAAATCCCGACGAGGTAGGGACCTATTCTGTTCCATGGTTTTTGATATACATCCATTGTAATTTCGGTGCTGTATGGAAATGAACATAGTAATATTTAGCTTTTCAGAATGCCGTTAAATTGGGAAGAAGAAGAAACACACGTTTATTATTTTTGTCTACTTACGATTTCCAAAATACCATCGTTGGGGGTTCATTTTCGGCAGTTCCAACAATAATTCCTGGAGTAATAATAGATGCTAGAGAGGCCAGACCCAAAACCCCCATTCCAATTAGCTGCCATCGCCAAAGAAGGTAGACGAACAATGGAGAAATGATAAAGAATTGCATGTCATCTGCGATATACCAGGATTCTCCTTCACACTAATTGTAATTATTAAGTTCAAGTTATGAAACAAACGGCTTGATTTTTGCAGGGTTATGCAATAAAGTCTGTTTCATTACCGTTGCTTCTCCATCCTCATAATCATACCGGACGAGGTTATTAATGTAGAGTAGATTATGCCACCAATACTTCTGACAAGATTTAGAAGTCATTTCTGACCAGGATGAGAACCCTATTCCTGAGCCCAAGTACGGATAAATTGTGGCTATCAGTCCGATTAGAATCGCATACGTCGGGGTTAACCTTTTAAAAATTGAGGGCATACTTTAATCCATGCTATTATTCACTAAGTGTGAGTGTAAACGTTAACTAAAAATAGTATCCATTACCTAAGATAACGATGCAAATATAATTTTAAAACGTTAAGCTTTCCTTGGGTTTTGTCCAACGCTTTCAAAATAGAGTAACACGCAAGGAGACCACTCATCGTGAAGAATGTGTCTACTGAAAAGTACCCGTTTAGGATAAAGTAGAAGCTGAAGTCTCGCTTGTGGACCTTTAAAACAAATGCGGATGTTAAGTTTACTTATTTTTCATTCCGAAAGTATGTCATTATTTCTGAAAAAAACGCACGTTGTTAATATCAATAAGGTTCCAAATGGTGGGCTGATTGATAACGTAAAAGGTGTGGCTCAAAACGACCCAACATGTACTAAAAAATCTAAGTCCATGAATGCACCCAAAGCCTGCATCAGCTCCTTTGGTATTCTGCCATTTGAAGATGTTCGTGAGCAAAGAAAACGCTAGAAGAGTTTGCATCCCTATTCCTAAAAATTCATACAATTCCACAATATATCCTGCAAACTTGACCATACAAACTATGCGTTTCGAAGCTAAAAGTCCCTGAACCTTTTCTCAAGTCGTTAGCTTCACGGTAGCTTATCAAAGTATCCAAGAAAGTACCCAATACAAGGAGGAACCCGAATATGCACAGAATGCATCTGTGAAAGTTGAAGAATGATTAACAAATATTTCTTATGTACCTTCTAAGTATTTTTTCATGAAGCATAAACTTCTACTTACATCATGACAATAGTTCCAGCAGAAAGATCAGGCTTTGCAGCGACATTGCAGTTAACAACGACCGGAATGAAGTTAAATTGGGAATAAAGTCCTTGGAGGATAAGCTGAATGTCCATTTTGGAACATGAGGATGGAACGCACGATGCGAATGTTGGAATGATAGGCGTTACAACGGGATGTAGCATGGTGCTCTATTGATGAATTTACAATTTTAATATTATTTTGGATAAGGAATGAAAGGGCAATTAATTAACTGTGAGCTTAAGTGGAAGTTACAATAAGCTCTGGTAGGGAAACAGCCTTTTTTGATGAGACTCCATCATCAGGAATAAGAGCGTTTGGTATGTGATACGTCCAACAATACTGACCTTCGAAGGGCTTTCCTTCCACTTCAATATGGACACACTCGTCCCAATCTCCAAAACTGCTTATGTGACCGGATAAAATTCCCTCGGGAACTTTACCCCAGGAATCTATCACTAGTTATGCAGGAAAGAGAGGGTTTAGCTGTGTAAACGGGTATTTTTCGGGAATATAAAGCTTGGGAAGTATTTCTTACTATGTAGCGGCCAAGTGGTTGCATTGATTAGGGACAAAGGATGCAAAATGATGTCCAGGGTTTGGTTTAAAAACATGGAAACGTGTTCCAAGCATTGTTCTCCGATCTCCGGAGTTTCCTGCTGAACATTCTGCCAGAGAATAACTTGATTCTCGGGGCTGACACGGGCTTTTAGGATAAGTTCCTTCAGAACGGTTGACGTGTCTTGGCGTTGCCCATCCTTGACGAAGTGAGATTCAAGGGCTTCTTTCACGTAGAATGGTACCAAAGACTGGGCAATAAAGTCTGCATTTTCTTTTATAAAACTTTCCGTGAGATCTGTCTGCTCATTGGGAGCTTTTAATTGAGGTTTTTGGTCGGGGGGTTTAGGATTAGGACTAAGTAATGCCGATGCATTTACTTGGATGATAAGAACACATAAGCTTGATAGCAACAATGCTAGAGATTGTAAACTTCTAAGGTTGAAATTAGTACGAGACATTTGTATTTCAATGAAGAAATGTATAGCGAAGTATTTGTAAGTTTTAGTTTGGTATTAGTAGAAGGTTTTTGGGAATTGGGCTCATGTCGGGGTTTTTATGGAACCTTCGCAAGACAACTGACGCTAGGGCTAGATCACAATGATACTGCTCAAGTTTATGAGGGTTTTGTCAATTTAATCGCAAAATCCTCTTTTATATAACATTGAGTGAGGGTTCAGTTGTCCAAGATATAGACCTTATTCGTTTGTTACCCGAACTTGTGACTTTCGTTTGTTGCATTTGTCTCTCTAATATATATATTATATTGTCATTGTGGGGTTAAAGGGCGATGGTTATAGGACCTTGCCAGTTGCTGCATCTTCACCACACAGACCACAGTATAAAAAATGTGATTTGTGGGGACGCGGACGGTGTAATTTTACTTTGGTATTGGGAGGGACATTCACATTATATTTATTGGTTTTGGCAGCTTATATTAGGCATTGCTTGTCCATCGTCATCTTTTTATTAATTTGGTGTCCGTACTTGTTACTGCATATAGCCGAATTGACATCTTATTGATCACAAATACCAGTAGGAAAGGTGACACGACATCCCATGACCCTGAGTTAATTCATGATAAGCGATGTTTGCCTAATTATGATTGCTAAATACTTGACAACAATCAGTAGAACACTCCATGCGTAGGCTATACAGGCATAGTTATCCACGCATGGTGAGCGACTTTAATTGAGTAATAGACCTTCCAGACTGGAGACTGGACTCGAAGAGATATTGGACATCATGCATCAATAATAATAAATAATCTTATCAAGTTTTGGAAGAAGTCATCATGCGCTTGAATGAATTATTATGTAATTTAAATTGATTGAAAAAATTCGGTCGGCAAGTTTTATATGCTTCCATTTACAGATTTTGTGAATGATTGCTGAATCGTCTTATCAATGAACGTGCCTCATTCTGTTTATACTCTTGTATAGGAAGGTTAAAAGGCTGAAAGGTTTTAAAACTATATTTTGTGAATAAAGTAAGTTTGAGACAATAATAATTACTCAATTGAATAGGAAGAGACTCAAAAGCCATCGTTAGGACGAATCCCACAAGGAAACACATCACAAAATGAACAAAGAACAAGTTCACCTTAATATGAAATGATACTTTGAATAATATCTCCAAATAACGAGTTCAAAGGCTGACGAGTTGATCCAGCCCCCGTACCCTTTGACACATGCGAATATGATCCAACAAATAACGATTCCCCAGCAGAATCTACTGAGACCGGCATAAAACCCGGCTCCAACGGCACTGTCATTATTATTGGGGTCGTCATAGGGCATGATCCCGAGTATAAGGGCTAGAGCTACGGATGTTGATAACATCCAGCCTCCTCCTACTACTGAATCTACTCAGAAGTACTACTCCAGAAACATGCGAACCTCCTTGAATTATTAACCTCTGTAATCGTAATACCAACGATAAGCCTTATATACCGTGTTTTTTATCGTAGAAATGTTTTTTAAATGGGAAAAACTATCATAAACCTAGTTTCATTTCGTGTACTTTATTTTAAGGTCAATTGGCACTAGCACACAAATAAACACGTCTACGATTTCGACCTATTTGTAAGAATACGAATACATACAAACATCGGACTAGTAAAATAACTCATAAAAGTCTGCCTAAGCTTTTTGTATCATTATATTTTGCTTTTGCTACTAAGCGTATCAAGCGCTGGAAGGGTTTCCCCTAAAAACTGATGAATATCATCAAGTTCCTGGTCACAATTAATTGTGTGACCAAGGTCAGGGTAGGTTTTAAAGGTGTATTGGTCTTTCAAATGAGTTTTGAGGAGAGCAGCCGCTTTTTCGGCCCGGTCTAGTCCGATCATATCGTCAGTTTGGCCGTGACACTGGAGAACCTTTGGTTGCTGTATGGAGTCCCATTTAATTAGCTTATCTAGCGGCAGCCACGTCGATAAGGCTAGGATCCCTCCCAGCCTGTAAGATGAACAGGTCAGCCCAGAATATAAGGCTACCGCACCCCCTTGGCTAAATCCTCCTAGGACTATTCGCGATGCGGGGATACCTCCGTCAATCTATTTTTTAGTCATCTTATCTTACATTCTTTGTAATAAAATGCCTGATTTGACGAAAAACTACTACAAATAGGATACTACATTAAAAATGTGATAAAATCACTCAAAATCACCGATTTTTTAATTCAAACTATTCTCACTTCTCGTTGGACAACCTCTTGAACAGCCTCAGCAGCTAATTTAATTCCCATTTCGTCTTTAGGCTGATCCAAGGGTCGTAGGTCGAACCAAGAGGTCATTGTCATTCCCCCGTTAAGCGTGACCTTTTGTCCGGGTCTACCTTAACAAAACAGATAACAACTTATCAAAATATTCAGTATGTCATTCTCATTGGGTTATATTTACAGTAACTACTATAAGCAGGTACTACTGACATACTGACTTACGCATTCGGACAAATTAGTTTCGCATGAGGAGGTCTTAAATGTGGTAAAATGTGGGCCCAACTTAACCTAAAAAAATTCGAAAGTTTTCAAATTCAAGTTTATTCATACAATTTGCTAAAAATTGTGAATTTTTTTAATAAAAAATAAAAAGTAACTAACCCAGTGTCACCCAGTCCGTGGAGGAATATTATCTGGATAATTAAAAAATACACTAAATTAGCTACCAAGTTGATAGGGAATCGGCATTTAAAATTAATATATTTTTACGGTACGGTATAACGTATAACGGTTTACGGTTATTAATTATTTATTTATTGTTAAAAAAAATATCGTAAAAACTTACTGTAGCCGTTTGTTTAACGACAGACGGAACAATGGAAGGTTGGAGTAATTGTAGAGGAAACATTCTATTTTATAATTATTTCAATTGATGAAAAAAAATTGATGAAAAAGCATGAAAAATGTACTTTTTTGCAAGGTTTCTTGAGTAAAGTTTTGGCCGGTTCTGTTATTCTGTATCGTATCTCGTATCTTGATTCGTGTATTTTGTACTTTAACCCGACCATACCGAACGGGGTGGACAATTGTCCTCCCCTCTACTCAGCAATTTATAGCGCGGAAACTAAGCA
>JAQFZX010002806.1:0-16204 GCA_034682405.1 Hydroisotoma schaefferi | reverse complement strand
TGAATACCCGATAACTGATTGCACAATTTCAAACAAATTAAATCACAATTTGTAGACGATTCTCTCCTAACATTTTCTTTAATTTTTCTAAACCGATCATTCTTTAATTTATTAGCTATCCTATAGGTCAATCAATTTAACTTTTTCTAGGCAATATCAAATTTTTTAAAGTAGAGAAATAAAATTAAGTAAAATTTTAAGACAGACGCCACCTGGATAATTAATTTTTTCTAATTGAAATAAAGTTTTAAGTTCTGCTCTACGAATTACGATTAAGGATTAACTTGTTTGAAATTGTGCAATCAGTGTTGGACGTTTATTTGGTCTTCATAGTTTAAATCCGGCTAGAAAATATAAAAAACCAGTGTATAATTTAAGCATCAAATTTAATACCAAACATTTATTATTCTAATTCATCCAGTTCAATAGTATAAAACTTATCAATTCATGCACATACATTTGAGTTTAATTCCAAATTTCATTTTAAAATGAGCTTTTGCAATAAACCCATCGACCCTCATGGATGGGTTACCCATCCATGAGGTTATTATTAGCAAAAAAAAGTCATCTTTAAAAAAAATCCTGAAAAATTGAGGATTATTTTGGGTTGAACAATAACTCCCCCCTCTAAATAACTCCCCTCTGAAAATGAGACCATTGAAAATTAACTCCCCCGGGGGTAGTTATTTCCGGAAATACGGTACTTACACAAGTAAGTTATTCAGTGCAAGTTAAAAATTCTCTACCTGTGGCGTGGGTCAAGGAGAGGAAGCCGGCCGAGCTATCTCTACATTTACAATCTAACCTACATACAATAAGTTATTCTGATGAATAATAATTGAACATTTGAAATTAAACTCTTAAAAACCATTTACATACTTGCGTTGAATGAGTTATTGTTTAATGGATCAACTTAACTGTCTACTCCTATACTGGTAAACCTTGACACTACAACTTATTAGGAAAAGAGACTGCTTAATTATTAATTATTGTTGACAATTTTATGCATTCAAATCCAGAAATGTACTAATGTATGGTGGCTGTTAATGTTATATGGACTCATCACAAATACACAATCTCGATCATATTACATCTGAGAAGTGTCACACTCACAGAGACAGTGAACCGCATTAAAATATGACTAAAAACTACCTTTTATTCAGTGAAAAACGATGGCTTCAATAAACAATAATTTTGCTCTTAAAACATTTCAATGTAAATCGGTAGGAAAATTAGGTTAGGATGCAAACTCTATACATGAACACTGTATGGTATGCTTTAGATTTTAAGCCTTTTACTGGGCGAATACCACAATAAAATATTGCTCAATGTGATGATTTAATTGAAGCCCAATCCAAAGCAATCCTGTGGCGAAAATAAAAAAACTGAGGCTTCGGCTCGGCTAAATGTTACAACTAACCCTACATACACAATTCATTAATAATAAAGAGCCATATATTACTATTGACTATTACGATTTATGACTATATTACATTAACATTCAATCGGCAAGCCGAAGCCAAGTTTCACGTTCCAAAAGCATGCTTTTTCCAATGCAAATTATGCATTAGGTTGTCGATCGTAGAAGAGGCATTAATCTCCATTCCATTTTAACCCTTCTTCTAAGACTCGATGTCCGAAGACATATGCAAACATTTTTTCTGCATTGCATGCAACCGATGCATGCAGAAAACACCAATATTATATTGTAAATAAAAGTGGTCATTTTAGTCATTCTTTGTTAGAAATATTTCTAACACCGCAGCCATCCTTGCTTTACTACATCTACATTATAATTATCCTTTTAGCAACACGCCTTTGCATAAAAAAAAGTCTTAGTCTCTTACTATGATATCTACAAATATGATAAGAATTGCTTCATTTGAATGGGAGCTCAGTCTACTCAGACAGTATAAATGTTCTCTGCTATTTCCATTACCAGACCGATTTTGCTATAATGTGAACTACACGATCACGAGTAAGATTTATGTGCTCTTGTGTTATGTGGGTGTGTTATGCAAATAAAGTATTCAAGTTGTATTGCTAATCATCATCATAATTAGATTGAATAAAAATATGGTAAAAGCTCATGACCGACAAAAAACTATTAGACTGTCACATTTTCTGTAAATAATACGGAGAGAGCTGAGCTAAACTTTTGAAATAAGTATGAGAGCTGGCTTATAGTAGCGCTTCTGCTATGTCAGATCCTGCAACTATAAAGACTATCAGATGTAATTATTAGACATTTTGAATCGATCGAGTTTGAATCCTGTGATCTGGCTTAGAAAAATTGAATGAACCCAACAAAAAACGAGCCACAAAACATCAGTATTTCCCTATTTTCATATTCAACCACGAAATACTAAAATTACTATCAGCACACATCGGTAGTAAAAATGCCAACCTCTAAATTTACATGAAATCCGCAATGCTATTATCACACCATAAATTTACTCGAATGCATGCAATATATGCATGTGATTTATAAATGCTGTTGTGCCGGGTTAAAACATGATATCGGTTCGACTTCCAGTATATTGCCGATTAAGAACGTTTTTTATGATTAATTTGACTTACAATAGTCCCTTCTTATTACTACCATTAACACATCGTATCAAGTGTGCGTCATAAGTTCCCATAACTCTTGCAAAACAAGTTGAATGCATGTACAATATAAAAAAATACAATTGGTAGCAAAGCAATAACACCATCACCCACTGGTTGACTAAAAACTTTTATAGAACTAAATGCATTCTAATGGCCAGACACATACTTTACCTTGAAAATATGTTTGTATTATTTTAAGACATCGCTCTAAAGATATAGATAAAACATGAGATCAGTGACATATTTGATTATGCTCTGTCATACTATATTCACTACTTATTCAACTTCAACCTCTGAACTCAGTAGTAAAATGTAATGCACCATTTTTAACCAAACTACAACAAGATACGCGGCAAACTACGACGCCTTGCGAACAATTCTTTATAAATCCTGTCTAGTTTGTGGCTTTCGCACCACATACAATTTTACAAACCATCTCGAAATAAGATGTGTTTGACTAAAACAAACAATTCTTTGCATTTCCTTGTTGGTTCGATACCTTTATTGCCTCTGCTATTAGTGGTTTACAGGAAATGAGGAAAAAATTGTCCATCAAAATGTTTTTAGTCAGGGTATGAAAGTCAGCCGGATTAACATACCGAATATCTTTTTGTTCTAAATATTCTGTAGTAAAAGTTCTGACTCAGATAATTAATTTCCAATTTGTCATAATTTATGTTAATTGATATAAATGGAAACTAAGTTGTCACCTCCCAATCTCAATCATATTATACATGAAACACATCACTATACGAACTTCACAATGACATTCTCATCTTCACATTACCCGAGACCTGAAACAGTGGGCAAAAATGCTTTACTTCATGAAGCAGTTAA
Source organism: Hydroisotoma schaefferi (assembly GCA_034682405.1). Classification (NCBI taxonomy): domain Eukaryota; kingdom Metazoa; phylum Arthropoda; class Collembola; order Entomobryomorpha; family Isotomidae; genus Hydroisotoma; species Hydroisotoma schaefferi. The sequence continues at coordinate 12,757 of JAQFZX010002806.1, read as the reverse complement.
TTCTATTGATTTTTTACTCTTCCCTTTCTCAATTAATTCAATATTAAATTATTATTATTTAGTTTCCTAAAGAACTGGAATGAAAATTAGATGCCAATACAAATTCATGAAAGAGGAATTGATGACAAAGGACGGAAGGAAATACCATATCCGTTACACATTCTAAATTCCCATGAAACTGCACACAACGAAACCCACAATAGTATAATACAGAACTTACACTGAAAGTCTGAGTATATGCTGAAAGTAGCATAGAATGATAACCAAGGTGGTTGAGAACTATTACAATAATGTGAGAAAAATGTAACTATACTGCATTATTATTTATATCAATGAAAGTTTACAAAGCGAAACACTCATTCATTAGGATTGTCCCATATTAAATCATTTACTAACTGGCCTGGTTCAGCCCTTCATTACGTTGATTTCGGCAAATGAAGGAAAAGGGACATTAAGAAATTTAATAGCCTCAACAAAAACTCTGATCCTGATTAAAGCATCTTGAATCTTTTCAACTTAAATAATTTTTCAGCCTTAAAAACACACAAGACAAATCAATGGGCTAATCTAATATGCATATATTAAAAACTGCTACCCAAGTCAAAAGACAATCAGAACGAGAATGCATACCATATGCCAATTCGGTAACATAGTTTTTAAGGTATAAAATATCATGAAAATGCATCGTTACCTTTTGGACAGTTACTTCTTGTTAATCAACATCTAGTAGCTCTCCGTTTTTTTTGTAGCATGGTACAATTACAGAATCGTAGTGCTGATTGTCTTTCTGTTTAGAAAAGATGACGCGTATGTAATAGACAGAGTTGATGGTAAAACTTAAGGTTAGTAGCACATGCTCAAAATTTCCAAATGTAAAAGGTAATGGACTATTAAGAACTACTGCTCCTAGAACACCTAAAACTAAACTGAACTGAAGGGGCTGAGTTGCTGATTCAGTAAAAAGTTTCACTACAGAAACATAACACAGATATGTAGCTAACTATTTCTTAGGTTGTTGGTTGTCGTCTTGTATTAACTTCGCTACACAAAGCTGAATTTTCTTCCAATCACACCGCTTCCTAATAGTAAAATACTTATTCCAAAGTCACACAACTAAACCTGAATCGGTCGCTGCTAAAAACGAGTTTTTGTATCTTTTCTTTACCCAACCTTACCTAATGTTATGCATGGTATTCGTTTATCTAGATGTTTTTGTACAAAAATAGGCTAGTCTTTTTTTATATCGTTTCTTACTGCCTAAGTTTATGTATTTAAATTGAAGTACTTACTGTAGATAAGTTTAGTCACCTCAATTCAATTAAGGTTTATTTTTTTAAAGAAACATTAATGGCAGGCAGTTAAAAATCCAAGTTTCAAGCTCATGTACAAGACGAGTATAATGTAGTAATGATAAAAAGTATTGAGAGTCCTGTTCAACTTTGTGAAGGAGATAGGGAAATACGTGTTAATTTCGGGGAAGATTTTAGGGAGCACTTGTTTGTCTAGGCAGTAGCTTTTAAGTTTTTTAGACTGGCACGGACCTGCTTGAGACAACCTTGGGAGCACTTTTTTAAATTAAGGTCGCATAAGGTCACAAATCGATTTTGAAAATGACAAAACCGATTTACTCCTTACCAACGGACATTTTCATTGAAATGTTTATGACTAAAGAAGATCAATTGAAAATTCGGCTTCCAAAAGCATCTCCCATATCAAATGGAATATGCATTCATGCAAGTGTGAAATGCGTAACATGCACCCAAACTGAGTAAATTCTCCCCAAAAAATAACTATCGACCCACTAAGCGGGTTCTCTGGGCGGTCTGGCGGGGTCAGAAAAGCGTTAGAAGGTCAGAGTAGGATGGCATGAGGTCATTTGAAGCTTGTCCGGTTGAAATCAGGCAACTTTTAAAGTTCACGTGGTGGGCGGATTGACAGGCGGCAAGGTCTGGCGGGGTCAGACTAGTGTTAGAGGGTCCTAGGAAGATGACCTAAGCTCATTTGAAACTTGTCCGGTTGAAATCAGACAACTTTGAAAGTTCCCGTGGCGAGCGGGTTGACAGGCGGCAAGGTCTGGCGGGGTCAGAAAAGTGTTAAGACATCACAAAAGGATGGCCAGAGCTCATTTGAAACTTGTCTGGTTGAAATCAGGCAACTTTGAAATTTCACCTGAACGGCGGGTTGACAGGCGGCAACGTCTGGAGGGGTTAGAATAGTGTTAGAAGCTTATCTAATTCTACGACTACGTAGCAACTCCGCTTATCTAATTCTACCACTTAGTAACAACCCCGCTTATCTAATTCTACCATTCCGTCACAACCCCGCTTATATAATTGTACCACTCCGTAACAACTCCGCCTATCTAATTTTACCACTCCGTAACAACTCCGCCTATCTAATTGTACTACTCCGTAACAACCTCGCTTATCTAATTCTACCACTCCGTAGCAACCCCGCATCCAATTCTTACATTCCTTAGAAACCCCATACCGTAACATCCCGGCTTCTCTCATCTTATTTGTCATTTAACTCCGCTAATCCTATTCAACCATTCCGTATAAACAACTGAGGTCATATAATTCAACAACCTTTTTTTTAAATTTTGATATTTTTAGAATTTCAAGGGGTTTTCATGAAATTGAACTGGTGGTCCTTATCAAATCATCTAATTCAACTAAAACCACCGCAGTAGGATATAGATCTCAGAAAAGTAAAATAATTCAATTTATTCTCAAAATTTTGAAGATTTTCAAAAAATTATTTTACATTTTCAGAAAAAAAATTACAGAAGCATACTTCTTAAGTCAAGCGGAGTTCAAAACCGTATTTCGTTAGAAAATCGGATGAGAATTGAGAGAGGAGTATACATAGTTACAAACATACAAACAAACAAACAAATAAACAGGTTTATCAAACTTTATGTTGTAGATTGAAGGTGGATGCATTAGAGGGAACTCTACTTATAATCGATACGTTATATCTATGTTTTGTTTTTGTTCAAAATTGCTTTCCATCAGACCAATAGCTGGATTGACACATTTCCGTCATGACACGTTTTATGCTCAGAATAGGGTTAACTTCGAATCGAAGGAAAGTTATACGCAGGCCACCAAGTTCACATTGAAAAGAAAAGAAAGTTTCTAAAATCTCAATGGAAGGCTCAGAGCAAGGACTCAATCCAATTGGGGTTGTTCGCATTCGTTATTCCATACTAAAATTCATTCATATCCATCAGTCATTTGCCCTTCAACCAACATTTTGAAAACAACAAGGTACATTACGGCAAGCAGCTAGCATCAAGATATAATAAAGGTGGAAACGTGATGTTCATGCAGTTATTCTTCAGACGCACGTGAAATTAAATCTAACTCCAGCCATGAAGAAGTAGTCAAGACTTTCTAGGAGTAATACTTTGTTTATGGATTGCATTGGTGTAAAACCTTTGGGCTGGGCTGGATAGGGCCCAGTCCAGCTTAAATTTTGTACTTTATGCCTCAACCGTCAACCCAATGCCAAATCAATGCATTGCACTGCAATAAAAGCCTCCATAGTTCGTTGCAAGGTCAAATTTTGTTTTCTGGCCATGGCTTGGCTTGGCTTTAAACTAAACTAGACCTCCAGGGAAGCTAGCCAGTTCCCCAAATATTGTAATTTACCCCCCTTCCCTAGTTCCCCCATTCCTTTTTCATTTTTCCCCCAGTCATCTTTTTCCCCCACTATCCCGTCCCCCACTCCCCCTTTCATTTTCCCCTGGTACCCTGTTCCTCTTATCACCGGCCTCAGTAATTCCGTCCCCCGCTACTCCTTCCGCTCGTCCCACTTCATTAGTTACCTCTTCTCCAGTTTCAGCACCCTCACTATCACTTCCCTAGTTACGTCACCCTACGTTTATCCTTCCCCTCCCCATCCCAAGTTTCAACATATATCAGAAGCTTCCCCCGTCCCCCTTCTCCCTCCCCTCCCAAGTTTTCACATATACCAGAAGCTTCCTCCTTCCCCCCCCTCTCTCAAGTTTCAACATATATCAGAAGCATCCCCCGTCTCCCTTCCCCTCTCAAGTTTCATATACACCAGAAGCTTCTTTTTTAATTGACCCCCTATTGAGGTCAAGGGGAGTTCAAAACTGTACTCCGTTAGAAAATCGGATGAGAATTGAGAGAGGAGTATGCATTGTTACAACCAAACAAACAAACACATTTATCAAACTTTATGTTGTAGATTAGGTTTTAAATAGTCTAAGTCACCCACAGACTAATTGCCTACATTTTAAGACTAATTTCATGAATTTCTGTTCAGCAGCTTAGCAGTTTAGCGCGAACAAAGTAAAGACACCGGCTTGAAAATGTGACGGAGACTCGTCTTTAGTAAAAGTGATAAACCAATTTCACAAGCGTTTAAGGCTTTCGGACTTAAGAATGCAACTATTGTGTGGGCTTTACTAAAAACATCAATCGAAACAGAACTCTACTACTATAGTAAGTAGTTTTTGATAACTGCACTTTACATTTTATTTCGTCTAGTCTGATAAATTAAATTATAAAATAAAAAATTATGATATTAAATAATTAAATATGCAGCCAGTCATTAAAACAGTGGCAGTTATCCTTATAAAGAGTAATGTGTAGGTTGCAAAAGCAAGACAGCAAAAGTAAGATAGCATTGGAATGGTTTGCTAATCAAGTTATCATTTATTTTAAATCTGTTTTTTTTGCCATCTAACCATTTTGTTTTTGTTTACTAAGCCATTTGACTAATAAAGGGATCAACAAAGAGCAAGCTGTCGTAATGAATTTAAAAAGAACTAAAGCTAAACCTTTCTTTTTATATTTACAAATCGAACATGCTTGATATCCTAACACATTTTCTCAGCTAGTTAAACGAAGGCATGAGATAATTGGAAAGGAGGATTTTTCTTGAATCTTCATGGGTTAAAATACAAAAATTTACGGACAGTTACAGTTGACAGTAGTAATGAAAAACATGGGCAAATATTAAAAGAGAGTAACAATGTTTAACGAGAAAAACTACTAAGAAGCATTCCTGTGCTAGTTTCTTTTCTTACACACATATGTGATAATCACGTTTCAAAAGGCTGGATATATAATGTTATTATTAGAGAGTAGAGGATGATTGCAAGTTCAAAGCTCATTTAATTCTGTGTAAACAATCTCAACGCAAGCCAAAGCAAATCGCTTTGCATAAGCTTTAATTTAAATGAGCTTGTCCACGCAGTGGACAGATGCATGCATGACGAGATTTATTTAATTTACGTGATAAACTTGATTTAAATTCTGGCTTATAATTAAGTACGACTTTAGTTGCTAATCATTTTCGGCATCGATTGTATGTATGATGGATTTAAACTATGGAACCAAGCATATTTTTATATCATACTCCTAATCCATTCTACCAAGCAATCTATTATATTACCAAAAACAATGTTCGTTGTACTAACCAACCTATCTTAAGCACTAAAGTAGTCAATTTACACTTTTTACATTTTCAGAACTAAATTATTACTGAAATTCATCAATAATGTTTACTGAATAGATTTGCTAATTTTAAATTGAAACTGCAAAAGTAGTTTGTATGTATCTTTCAGTAGCAATCAGCACAAAGAAAAGTAGCCAGGCACCAACTCCATTTCAAATTAAGCATTATAACCAATCTTAAACTCAATTATCACTCCCATATCCTCTCATTAGTAACCAAATACTTTTGACAGTTCTACAGCTAATGAGCTGTAGAACTTGGCAAATGCTAAAATATATCCCAACCACTATACTACAACTCGAAGTGTTTATTCTTCGTGGTCAGATTCAGATTGCTGCTATCAGGTACTAACTTTGTTTTGGAGTCCCTCAACAAATACTGCACGTAAAGTACTCTGGCCGAATGTTTGAAGATTAACTAGTAAAAGTTACGTCGCACCCGGTGATTCATCTAACATAATCTTAAACTAGGAATAAATAGGTTAGAAAAACAGATCAAACGTGGAAGATAAGTTAGTTTTAATTACTATAAAATTAAGCTGGTAATAACAAAACTGGTCCATCAATGCAAGCAAGCTTTGAAGTCACTCACTATTACAACAAGAATTACAACAATTATGGAAAGCTAGGGATGGTGATAAAAGACGATAGATGAAAACAACATTATTGAATTTAGTATGCGTCTGATAGCGGCAGGTCACGGACGACTATCCACCTAACGATGTCATCTTTATCCTTCAGGACGAAACAACTTTGATCACACATAATATATAATGTTTAATTTGAAGCCAATCCAGCTTATGCTCCAATCATTCTTGCCTAGCCTGCCTAATTCGCTCGTAATTTGTACATTTATGAATAAATAAACAGCTTTCATCCTTTATTTCTGAGACGGCATAGAATGGTTAAATTAACACTTCTTCAGTTAGTTGCCGATAAAATCAGGTCTGCATTCATTAGATTCTGTTGTCTTTCCATTTTCATACAAATCTAATATGCCTCAGCTCAGCCAAGAAACAATTGTTCAAGTAGTTAAATATTTCATTTACTGAGGCTTTTCAAATATTTCCTTCGATCAGCTCCACTAATTCACAAAATATCTGGACTTTCTTGGGAAAACTAATGACTAGACTATTTACTACTTGAGGATTTCTTATGGTTCTTGATTCTTACAATGTTAAGCAATGTAAATAATACATTTATCTGAGTTTCTCGTCTTTAGTAAGGGCAATCTTGTGCATAAGATTTTCATGATAACAAACTAGCACTAAATAATAAAGTATCGGGAAGTTATTTAGTTTTTTGTAGTGTGAGTCGAAATGCTACTTCAAATTGGCTTGGCATTATACTTTTTTTATTGTCAGTCGAAGAAAAAATTAATTTACTTTCATTTTCATTTATGCATGTAATACTGGTTTTGGACACCGTCTGACCATGGTTGCTGCTATATGGATATAAACTATAAACTCAATTTTAACTGCCTCAGAGAGCATAATAAAGTTATTTATGTTCCATTTTTCTCACCAGTGCAGTAGTCAGTACTCAGCAGTTTTAAAGTAACGATAAAAGGAGATTTTACGGAGATATGAACTCGACTGGACTTGGACCTCGACCTAATAAAATGCAATTCCTTCCTATGCAATATCATCTGTAACTCCCATAGCTTGCTTTATCAATTCAATTAATTCCCCACCGTCTTGGTCTTACCATCTATTTTTTAAAGCAGTGTATTATTACAACGAATACTATAAGACAATAGAAACGATGCATTAACCGTTCCCTCTCCAACTTCCAACATGAAGATATTTTAGTTATACAGTTGTGAGCATATATAAACGTCCTAAAACAACTTAAGCATTTTTCCCACAGGCAGTCTGAGAACTTCAACTTATCAATCATCCTTTTTACTTGTCAGGTGCATCGGATTCATGAGAATCCCTCACAAGAGTTTAGTAATTTACTTTAATTTAATTTTACTTAAAAATACAAGTAAAGTGGCTTTTTAGCAAACATGTTCATAATGTTTTATGTTCATTAACAGACAACAGACCAGTCCTACAACCCGCCCGGGCTCTATCCTTATATACATCTATACCAAGAAATATATTAATTAATGTAATTGATTACCAACTACCCATTTAAGCTGTGCTGAAATGGTATTATACCATACCATTAGCCATTAGCCTAGCCAAACACTACATTTACACGAATATTTGGCTGGATTTCGAGTCGTGCGTTCATGCCATGTAAATGTAGACATAACAAGGCAGAATGAATAATGCTTAGAAACGAACGTGTATGCACAAACAAAGTTAGATTAAAATGCATTAAAAATTACTTTAAATCAAGGCTGTCAAGTGTGGTTACATTTCGGATAAACTGGCTTACGTCTGTTGTATTGTATAATCTGATTAATTCATATCCTGAATCCTGACAGAGACTTCTCATAAATTTATCCTACGCTTGTAGTTGGAGTGGACATATCCATTACTTATCTTGATCTGTAAGGAAGTCACAGGCTCTCTGTATGTTATACGCTGACGCTAAGTTTAGTATGGACATTGGATTTATGGCTTAAAACCACAATTTACTTATAAAAGACGTGCACATCTCAAAGTTATGATTCAGTAGTTATTTCAGGGCAATTGAGATGAGAATAACAGACCAAGCATGTTACTCGCTTCAGTCAGTAAAAGTTAATAAAATAAAAATAAGAATATTCATGACAAACTCTACAACACAGAGGCTGATGTATGATGTTCTTATGAAAGTGGATGCGGTCCAGTGGTCATCTCTTAACTAACTTAAGCTCAGTAAACTAGTAAACAAGATTAAGTAAAAGGTTCGAGAGCTGACATTTAACCTTTGACCGTATGAAGAAGATTAATTAAAAAATGATCATGTATTATCTACAACCTTACCCGTTTACATGTGAGATCGAGATGCGATGCGATGCGATGCGATGCGAATTGTGAATGTGATGCGCCAATAGTAAAATAAAGATTATCTCTCAATTCTAGGTTTGGGAGTTTTTTTTTTGGGATAAATGGAATAACACCATTAAGATAAGACTATACAACGTCGAAGATGGTAGTTAGTTTGCATTATGATGGACGTGAATCAAAGGAACGAATCACATTGATTCACGGAATATAATTTGGCAATGATTGCTCTCAAACATTAGATTCCCGTTGATTGTGTTTTTAAGTCTGAATTATAAATTAAGAACATAATTCAAGCGATTAACGTCTATTTAATCGGATTATGCGATCTCTCACACTCAAACTCAATTCACTTTCTAAACTCAAAGAATTATACTGGCAGGGTTTAATGGTATTGGTTAGTTAATATTTTTTAACTAACTATACTGCGTCAAAAAAGACGGACATAACCTGAAATTCTGAATTGGAATTTGGAGTCAGGTCAGATCAAAACTGGGCAAACGAACGACCTTCCTTCCAAACTTCCATTCTGAATTCATCAAAGGGTTTGGATCAACCGCTTCAAAAGCGTATTTTCTACCCGTTTTTGTGGCTGGATTTCGAATGCAATGCATATGTATTATGCAACTTGAACTCTAACCTTAAATTACATTCAGTTGGTCGAGTCTATATTTAATCCGAGTCAAGATTATTGATTAAGTGTAAATGGGTTAGTTTGGATCATCATAAAAACTGCAAGACAATGATAAACAGTTAGTTTCTTATGAATAAATTTATTAGGCTGGCTTCTCCGTAAAGTTACAGCTACTACTAGAAAGATATAATTTTAGATAGTCTCTGTATTTTGAGGTACGCTTTATGTAATGAATTACATCTTATAATACAAAGGTACATAGAATAGGGAATAGTTATATAATTAATAAGTTAGTTCAATTACACAGAAGCAAACAAGCGACTTTGTCATCATTTAAAAACTAAACTTGGCAGTGAGACAGGGTAGAATGCTGGTTGATTCATCTGAACCTTTGTTCACATCTTAAAACATAAAAGTATTAGAACACTAAAAAATGAAAAAGAATGAGTACTTCTAAACTTTAACGGTATGAAACACAACAAAGACTTAAATATAAAAAAATTTCTCTTAACACAAGCAAGCAGTAACTATTAAATTAGTTACAGGGAAACGAAAATGCAGTAGTTTTTGTTGGTAAAGATAAAGCGATTTTTTGAGTTTGCAAAGAAGTTATGCTGAAAATATGTAAGGTCATATTTTGCACCTACACGTCATAAAATTTAATACTGAAGTTACATTGCTGATTTTGTATCACACTGTAAAAGATGGATGACAAAAACTTAACAGTATTTAACTTAATAAATACCACGAGATTCGGTATTACTTCAGAAACATTAAGAAACCTGGACTTTATAGTAATAACAAAAATGGAGTAATACTAGAAACTAAAATAGGAAACTTGTTAATGTCAACAAAGTTCTAAACAGTAAAATTAATAAATTATCTCAGTAATATTATTTAAAGTTATACACCTCAGTAAAAATCACATTTTTCTTTATTGACTGTGTTGTCTTGATCGATTAAAAATCTGCGTCCAAAGAAAAGACCATATCAATTTTGGTGGACATAACCCCCGCTTTTTGGTATTCACCCACTTTCTTTTCGAAGAAGTTGGTTTTCCCTTCCAATGAAATGTGTTCCATGAAATCGAAAGGATTCTCGACGTTGTAAATCTGATATTGAAAAAACGAATCAATTAGGTTTAATATTTTTAGCATAAAAAACTGTAGATAAGGGCTTGAAATCTTCAAAAGTACCTTCCCACAACCAAGTTCTTGAAGCAGACGATCAGCTACAAATTCAATGTACTGCCTCATCAACTTGCAGTTCATCCCTATCATGTCACAAGGTAAAGCCTCTGTCAAAAATTCTTGTTCAATCGTCACAGCATCACGAATAATCTCTACAACTCTCTCTTCGCCAGGCTTATTGACTACGTGTTTGAACAGCAGACACGCAAAATCACAGTGCAATCCCTACAAAAATGACGATTACATGTCAATCGTTCATTAATATGAATCTGACTCTGTAAAAAATCGCTAAAATTTAACTAACCTCGTCTCGTGAAATCAACTCGTTGCTGAAAGTAAGTCCAGGCATCAGTCCTCTCTTCTTCAACCAGAAAATGGATGCAAAACTTCCAGAAAAGAAAATACCTTCCACAGCAGCAAACGCAACCACTCTTTCAGCAAAAGTAGACTTATCATCAGCAATCCAATCCAAAGCCCACTCAGCCTTCTTCTTAACCCAAGGCATGGTCTCGATAGCATTAAATAGGAACTTCCTACAAATACCAACCCATAAATTCAATATTTTCCTACCGGAACCTCCTAATTTCCCCGTAATCTTTTACTCACCTTTCAGTCGGATCTTTGATATAAGTATCAATCAACAAAGAGTACATTTCCGAGTGAATATTTTCCATTGCAATCTGAAATCCATAAAAACATCTAGCCTCGGTAGACTGCACTTCATTGCTGAACCGCTCCAACAAATTCTCATTAACGATCCCATCCGATGCAGCAAAAAAAGCCAAAACGTGTGAGATGAATGTCCGCTCGTCGTCCTTCAGTTTGTACTCCCAATCAGCAATATCCTGCAATAAACAACCATGATGAACAGGATAATTAATCCGCGGCTTAATTAACGAGGGCGGTTTACAAACGAGGATTTAAGGTAACTTACCTTTGAAAGGTCAACTTCTTCAACCGTCCAGAATGAAGCCACAGCCTTCTTGTACATCCGCCAAAGGTCATGATACTCGATCGGAAAAACCACATATTTCCCTGGATTCTCCCTCAGCAGCGGTTCGTCCTCATTCTTCTTCCCCACTTCCCTTTTTTCAGTAGTCACTTTTTTAGGCTCTGAAGTCTCCTCTTGAGGGCAGAGGTCGAAGGATGAAACACCCGACAACAGGAGGGGAGTTAAGGCCGACATATCCGAATTTCGGTGACCGAAAAATAAACAAAAACGGCTTTAAAAACTCTACGTTTACTTTGATCGTTGGTGTTCGTTCGTACAGGAAGAGAGGCAAACAGTCAATGAATCCTTTTCAAGACTATTTCTTCATGTAAACCAAAAAAAAAGTGCAATTTTCTTTTGTGGTTTGCGAGGGAAAAGAAGTGATTGGCTTTTTGGAGGAGTAAAGTACAAACAAAACGTAGGTCAAAAGCTCCAAAAAATGGCAATTTTAGTCGTTTAACTTAAATAGTGGGAAAGTGATAGGTTATTTCCTGTGTTAGGAATGGAGTAGTTGGCGCTCAGTTTTGGGATTGGTTGGAACCGGGTCGGAGGGTGGAATTATCATTTCTCACGTCCAATCAACCCGTTGGGCGCCGAATATACCCCAAATTGTACCTCCTTTTGCTGCGGTTATGCCATGCACTTTTTGCTGGTGAGTTTGCATATAAATTGAGACACGTAGTAGTACGTCCACCACAACAGATACAGTCGGATCCTGTCATTTCTCGGCTACGTGCACTGGTTTTAAGGATGATTAGTACAGTAGGAGTAGTAGAATGGATGCATGGACAAAGTATCACTTCCACTTTGGGATACTTAGTCTATGGGATGGATGGATGCATGGACAAAGTATCACTGCGACTTTGGGATACTTAGTCTATGGGATGGATGGATGCATGGACAAAGTATCACTGCGACTTTGGGATACTTTGTCTATGGGATGGATAGATGGATAGACAAAGTATCACTTGTCCTCAGGAAGTGATACGTTGTCTATGGGGGATAGTTTAGCTTTGGGTTTGCAAAACAGAATGCGAGATGAACAAAGGTACATTTTCTTTCCTTCTTTTCATAGACAAACACAGAATGCTTTGTTTCTCTAATGCATTGCATTATTGAACTAAACATTTTTTCTTAATTGCAGGGATGGGTAATAGAATAAAATTGTAATCAAATACTGTATTCGATTACAAAGAAAGTATTATATTAATTGTAATTTGATTACTTTGCTTTATAATTCTTGAAGTATTGTATTCGAATAATTGATTACAATGACATTTAGAAGTAATCTATAATGTAATCATTATTGTAATCAAAGTTCCAAATCGGAAATACTGACTTATGATTTTTTGATCTGTTGTATTAAAATATCAAATGCAAACATGATATATCGTGATACTGCAAGGTAAAATGTAGTCTTGTAGGGATGCCTGTTTGAGGGCCGAGCGTGATATTTCTATTTCAGAGGCTCGGTGGAATGGGGTGAACTTTCCTTTCGACGAATGGAT
>JAQFZX010002805.1:0-16209 GCA_034682405.1 Hydroisotoma schaefferi | reverse complement strand
CTATATTTGCAAGGGAATTTAATAGAAATAATAATCACCCGGCTGGATTTCCTAGAATGCCCGGGGATCCAAAATCACAATCAGCTCATATCATCATCATAAAACCCATTAAAAAGTACAGAAAAGTCAGTACTAGACCTCCACAAACAAAACCTCCACCAAAAGACTAGAATGAATGAATGAAGTGGATGTGTAGGTAGGAGGAGGCTAAACCAACCAGTTCCACTACACCTAATAATAATAGATGTCTACTTTTTGCACACTTCATTTATCCATTTTGTTTTGAAAGTTCTTTATTAGTTCTTAGAAACCATAAAAAGTGGATGGAAAAGTACCCAAGTCTTGGCATCACTTTTATAAATTCCACAATCATTCTACAGAAATCAAACATTAAAAATGTATGATTATCCTTACTAATTTCCCCAAACACCTGGAATAAATTCCACCTTCCCTTCTATCATTTTTTTCATTCCAATAAAAAGTATTTATTATTCCTCATCTTTATTAAATCCGAAAGCATCCTGTTCAATTCTAAGATTATATCCCACGGAAAAATACTGGAATAAACATAAAATATCACCAAATTAAATGATGCACGGGAGCTCGGTCGGCAATCGGCATGACCTGCAAAATAAATCATTTCCACAAGTTTCTGGCCAAATCTTTGAAATATTATGACAAAAACTATGTTTTTAATGTGATGAGTTGACATTAAAGTTAAACTGGCGTTTATTTGCAATTCCAAAACTACAATATACGAAATTCGTAAACTAAATAGTGTTTCCTTAACTGGCAGATGAAATTTAAACATTTATAAAAGTTTACTAAACCTGCTAACCCTTCTTACCCGATAACCTTCAAGAGTAACCCTCTTTCATGAACCTTATCAAATATTATTTCTGATGAGATGAACCGTATGATAAAATTATATAAACTTATCTTTATTTATACAATCGGATTTATTTATTCAAAGTTATTTAACACAAGCTAAAACTGCTTAAAATTAGAGTAAAACTAGTTAGAGTTAAATAATTAAACTAACTGAACTACTAATCTAGACCGGTAGACATAATCCAGAAATAAATTAAATGTCTGGAGGATGATAATAATCAAATTAAATTAATCCAATTTAAATGGGCCGGATTCAGGATCGGGTATTCTAAATGAATAAAAATAATAAACTCAATTAACTTTCTCAATTAAAAGACAATCCCGGATAATTTCCAGTATTCAATTTTATAACTTTTCTCCACATATTTTTTACTCTTTCTATTACTTCCTAAAACTGCATGAAATAAATGTTCAGCTATTTACAACGCGGTACTAAAAATAAGTACGGGCTTCAATAAATAATTCCCAAAAGCTACGTGGCACAGCTACGCCTGAAAAACTCCGTATAAAAAGGCAGAACCTCTGCAAAAATAATTGCAGAGGACTTCCATCATCAGCTATAGCCTTAGCTGGGCTATTCTTCTAGCTATAAAATTCAATCAACCAATCGATCGCTAGACTATTGGCAAGTTATTTAATTAATTATTCAAATAAAATAACCCTACAATCCTCCTAGCTAGATTCTACTTCTACTAGCTCTATTCTATTCATACAATCCCCAAAATACAGCCCGTTCTACTATTAAATTCTTACGGGGTCTAATAAATTATATAATGAAAAATACGGCTATGCAAATAATTAAGCGTGGGGCTGTAATTTAGGGTTCTACGGTATTCTACTCTGCTCTTAGTTTTAAACACATCCCATAAAATAAATGTAACTTCACCAATAAAAGTCCTATTCCTTCCTTCCTACCATAATAGTATGTCTTTCTAATCTCAAATTTCTAACCATTTACATAGGCTTAAAAATGCTGATTTTGGACTGACCTTTGACCGCAGGAGGGTCCGTAAAAAGACATGGAAGAAGTATTGGCAAACATAGGATGGAGTAATAGCAGAACAGGAGGAACACCGCTGATCCTTACAAAATAAGGACTCCACTAACACCTTAAGGATACATGCGTCTGAAAACAAAAGGGTCAAAAACTCAGTGTTAAAATTACCCCATTTATTCCCAAAAAAAGCTTTAAAATGCTGACATTTTCCTTATCTTACATTTTTTCTGCAGATCGGAAAAGACAGCCATATCCTCTCTTCAATTCGAGGATAAGGTTGAACAAGGTTATCTTCCAGTAACACGCAGATAACCCACCAGATCCCATTTCTTTTCACCTCCACTTTCCAGCAGAAGAAGCTAGAAGCGTCGGCCACCTTTTCCATGACCCTCTGACCTCTTCTCGGTAGACCCTTCTGGGTAATAGTTAGTTGACCCTTCTGGGTAATAGTTAGTTGACCCTTCTGGGTACTAGTTAGTTGACCCTTCTGGGTAAGAGTACTCTTTACTCTTGGTCAACAACAAGCTATCAAATGCGAATAAGGCCTACAGAGTTTTCTATAAACTTATCCCTTCCCTTGTATTAACCTCGGTCACAAACTAACTAAAATGACCCATCTCTCCTACCACACCCCTTAGATAATTCTATAAACTAATATAATACTCCCAAGCTTATCTTCCCCCCAATATTGGGGCTGCCCTAACCATTTCCTGTCAAACGTGGGGGACGTTCCCCTCGGAACGGTTATCCTTAAAACGCATTGCCTTCCTTTAATAGGAAACTACAAAGCTCCAGATGAAGAGGGACTCTTCCAAGATGACCACTATTTATTTCTACTTTCTAGTTGTCATCTTGAAGGAGTCGTGCTTCTTATTAAAATACTGACATCCTCTACCAGCCCCTCCCCCGCATTAACCAGCTCCTTCATTATCAACACCCCAAAATTTTACACACTTTAGAATCGTCCGGAAATTGCAAACTAGACTTTTGCAATTTATGGATAATTTCCATACCCAAAAAGCCATGCCATGTGGGGACAATATCATTACTTTGTTAAATATCTATAGACAACCTTATTGAAATACTTATCCTTAACTTATAAAAATCTAACTCAAACTCACACTACTTCCTGGTTTTTTTTATTGATAGAAAAGCCAGTAAATAGGGACAGGAACAGCAACTTTTACCTTTATCCCATGCTCAAGTTAATTCCCCTATAAAAGCTACAACTAGATTAAACAGATAGGCAGTTAATCCCTTAATTTAAAAATAACATTATTTTAGTCAACCTTTGATCTAAAGACAACCCGTTTCTCCAGTCAAGTCTCCAGTCCTTACAAACTGTACAAAAAACACCGAGAAACGGGCCCATTTCTATCACAATCTGGACTGAAATTACGACAGTGTTAAGTATCCAAATACCACAAATTGGACAAAGTTAACAGATATTCCCTCTTTTAATCTTTGGGCAAAAACATTTTATCCTCTGAGCTTATTTAAAAATAGAGATAAGCTCCAAAGATAAAATGTCAGTTAACTTTTATTTGTCTAGTAAGTAAAATTCAGACAAGGACCCACCAATTGGAAATGCCAAGATACGTCCATAGATCAAAAGTCAACCCTGAGAAGGGAAGCCCTAAGGCAGGCTTATCTTAAGACAGTTAATTCTTGCCCTATAAGGCAAGCTTATCTTAATACAGTTAATTATTGCCCTATAAGGCAAGCTTATCTTAAGATGTCTTGCCTTATCAAAAATGTTAACTCCGTATTGCATGAAACGGTGCTAATGGGTAAACCAGAGTTAATCAGTTTGACGAAGAAGACAAACCTGCCTTAGAATTAGGACTTCCATTCTGAACTTCTCCTCCACATCCATTTCCTTTTATATCCACAATAAATTGTTATTCATTCCAAATACTCCCGTTTATTCTATAAATCACGGTGAATAATTTATTATATTCCTTCAGTTAGTATTCGCTTGGCATTGCACTATTTATTGGCTCTAGTCCATAAAAAAAACTACTCGCATTGTTCTTGGAAAGCTGGAAGAAATCGGTATTAAAAGTACCGAATACTGCAACTACTTTACGTGTGGCATGACATAGGTTAATTCCCTTTTTAAGATGAGAGTTAAAGCAGATCATACTTTGCATTATTGTGTAATTATTAAGAGGTTACTTGAAACATATTTAAACGATATTTTTGTACACGTTGATTTTATGAACTGTAACTCATCCATTCAATCCTTTGATTTCTACAGAAATAAAACACAAAATTTTAATTGAAATGGGATAAGATGGATTTATTTCTGGATTTGGGAATATTACTGTTTAATGCATGAATTTTCTGTGTTCTTTGAGCTAAATAAAGCCCCGATCACGATGAGGATTCCGTTAATTAAAGAATAAATGGGGCGCTTTGTCGCTGAAGTTATGGAATAACCAAAAACCTCCATGTCCATATACAGGGTGATATTTTCCGGCTGAGAAACATCCCCAATAAATAGGCTCTCTCTTCAATTTGAGGGACACCTCAGGGTCATAGGGTTAAAAGATTGAGGTTTTGAGATACTTGCAAGAGTCACCTGTGGATAAAGGCATTTATAACAGCAAATTATGCAACATTTGCTTCATTTTTTAATAACTCCATTCCAAACTAGGTGAATATTTTGGTAAATCATGCATTCTATGATGAATCCATCTCAAAATTTCAATCCAACTCCAATCCAACTCTTCATGATACTATTCTCTTCATGAATAATGCATCCAAGTCAAGGTTTCTCCATCATAACTACCCAAAGGTCCTTGATCTGTCGCCAAGTTCTGGAGTATACATGAATTTTAATAAATGTCAATCAGTGTTCAAGGACTCTTCTGCAACACAAATCTTGACAATGACACATTTAAATATAGAGTTTCCACTAAAAGGGATACATTACTCGCAAAAAATTCGACGAAGACATGAATTACGCAGCATAAAAACCAACATCCTCCCTTAGATATCTTTGCAAAACCAAATATACTTTAACTAGATTATTATACGAGGGATTCTGCTAATATTTCCATTTTCCATGTTAAGTTTCAAGTACAACTTAACTTAGTAAACTTAGCTAATGTTAAATTGACATGGTTGGTCTTTAAGCAACTGAATATCTGTGCTGTGTTCGTGTAGAAAACCGCAACCTTGAAATGCGGAATATAGTTAGATTTACTTTATATCTTGAAATGTTTCCATTCCGTTAGAATCGCTAAAGATTTAATGGTTTTTTAGATGCTTTTTTATTAATAAAACCTTACAGATTCCAGTTTTAATTATTCAAAGATAAAAAGCTTTAAATGGGGTATTTCGGTTGGCATAAATTGATTTAATTCCTGGTGATTACTCTACTCCTATCCTAGGCTATTTTGTACTATACATACTTCCTGTACCCCTAAAGTATCTAAATTTCTTAGCAAACAAACTTAAAACTGCACCTATCTCTTACTCCTCCGACTAAGTGTTATGTTCGACCTTTCTCTAGGGAATTAAAATAGGAAATGTGGTATATGTGTGAATCTCTATTAAATGCAAAATTAAATCCGTTTCTCCATTTCCTCTCAAACCCAACTATAAGGGATGCACTTTCGTATCATTAATATCCATTAAATTCGTCCTAAAAAATCTGCCTGCCTCCCACTAAATCTAAACAACTCTATCATGAAACAACACATCCTTTCCTTACAAATTTAATAAATTAGAATTCTTTTCCATTGTGTGCATACTATTGCAAGTAAATCCCTACAAACTCTCAAGAAGTGTGATCAGGAACTGGGTAGAAATTGCGATTTCATTTTTTAAACACTCTTCCTTCCTATTCATTCGGCATATCATGCTAATAATTGTGCCAATATGCAGTAATGCTCATAAAACTTCCTCCATCTTCATGATAAAAACCTACCTCTCTTCCAACATTCCCAGCCCACTACTCATCATTTTCATTTTAATTGTATCTTAATAAATAAATCCTTCAAACCAACCTTGGTTCCTTAATGAAAAACAAAACAGACAACTCAACTTGAACAACTAGAATTATTTCTAACAATTGGAAGCAAACTTGAGATATATAAATGACACGATAGTTAAAAGCTCTACAGTCTAAAAATAGGTTCAGATAACCTTAAAACTGGTTACACTGTATCTTAGGTTGGAAGTCCTCCTTCCTTAAGGTCTTTCTCATGCTATAATTAATAAATCATACCTCAAAGTCATACTATGTTTAGCTTTAAAAGATTACTAAAGTATTTTGTCCAAAATAAATTTAAATTAAAGACAGTTTTTATTCCTACAAACTGCAATCCCATGTTTTTTGCAAGCTAATACAAGGAATTAAACTTTGTACTCAACTATATTACCTCCTCTATTTGCCAGATAGGGGGTTATTTTTTCAAGCAATTGCTCAACATAAAATATAGCTTAAATGTAACATGTCATTATTCTTTTAAATCATTAAGATTACCTTAGGTAAGAAACCAAATGGTCAAGGAAAGTCTAAAGGCGAAACAGCAAGCGATTATTGAATTACAATCCTATTAATTTTTTTTACAACTTCCAGCTCCAACTCACAAAAGCTGAGACAAACAACTCTTGCAAAATTTTACAAACCACTTTCTATCAAAAATACAGTCAAGTAAAGTGGCCAAGTGAGTGAGGTATGAAGCTTTCGCAATTTGATGATACAAAAGTGAGCAAAAACAGCCTTTCATCTTTACGTCTTTGACCTCTAAATCGGAACTAGATACGATCAAATAATCTAGTTTTTACAGCATTTTAAACATCTAAATCACGTTTTTTATTTAAAATTAAGCCAATTGTGGGCTAGATATGCTAAAAGTCATGCACTGTCCTTGTAGTTTGCTTTGCTTTGAGCATCGCAATTTTTCCATAAAGGAAACTTTTATTCATGGAAAAACAGCTACGTCCTCCCTTATTTACTGAGAAAAAACATTTAATTGAAGAAGAAGTAACTGAATAAACAGTAACCCTTATTTTAATTATTCCGTCCCTCCCCTTCCGAAAACAAATCATCAAGTAAGTCCCCTACATCGGTTTAAAATCCGAACATAAAAGGTCAAAACTTCTCAATCCAACTCCAACGAGGACTTCTTTAAACTTCCAACTTCCTATAGAGAGCTATGCAAAACTTCGGTCCAACGCAACGGCCAATTTAACGAAATTCCATCGGACGCTTTTATTTTAGGGAGCTCCTATGGTCAATTTAATAAAAATCCATCGGACGCTTTTCAGCTTCAACAGCCAATTTAATGAAAGTCCATCGGACGTTTTGCCGTCGTGGAGCTCCAACGGCTAATTTAAGGAAAGTCCGTTGGACGCTTTTCATTTGTGGAGCTCCAGTGGCCATATTAATGAAAGTCCATCGGACGCTTTTCCTTTAGGGAGCTCCTATGGTAAATTCAATAAAAATCCATCGGACGCTTTTCAGCTTCAACAGCCAATTTAATGAAAGTCCATCGGACGTTTTGCCTTCGTGGAGCTCCAGTGGCCATATTAATGAAAGTTAATCGGACGCTTTTCCTTTAGGGAGCTCCTACGGTCAATATAACTAAAATCCATCGGACGCTTTACCTTCGTGGAGCTCCAACGGCTAATTTAATGAAAGTCCATTGGACGCTTTACCTTCGTGGAGCTCTAACGGTCAAAATAACTAAAATCCACTGGACGCTTTACCTTCGTGGAGCTCCAACGGCCAATTTAATGAAAGTCCATCAGACGCTATACCTTCGTGGAGCTCCACTCCAACGGTCAAGTTAAAGAAAGGCTCGAACACGTACCGCACCTACTGATCTTTGCCCTCGAGAAATACATGACTGAAGTTATGATTGATTAGTATGAATCCATCCACTAAAACAACTAAAAAAACAGGCATTAATTAACTTTATTGTGCAAAGAGTCTAGACGGCGCATTCTCCGACATTCTTCATACGAAGATGATGCCTCGGATTTTAACTTAAACTCTTAACAGAAAAAAAATCAAACTCTTTACAAGTTTTAATGCTACAAACTCTTGACTTACTTTACCCTTTTCAGGCGCAAACATAAGATGAATTAACGACCACAAATCTCTAAAATAAACCCCCCTCTGCATCATCATAAATTTAAGCTATTTAATTACAAGTAAAAGCTTTGAAAACTCCCTACTCCACCTAAAATATTATTTTTCACTAACTGAGCCCATAAACGTATTTTTAAAACCCAAATAACAAGTTGTACTCTTGTGTGGATCTATGAAGCTAGTTCTCAGTTATTTTATGGATATGAACTCATCTACTCCAAAAGTAATTATTTCATCCACGTGTTTCTGTACCAGTTAAAATTTACAATTACGATTTATCCTCCTAGAGATTGATGCAACCCGGCCGGCATAAATAGTACAAAAAACTGAATTACACCAGTTCTCAATCCTCCATCTCTCATAATCATAACAATCAATAGTACTAACAGAGGTCATTTTGTTAAAAACTTGAACGTCTTGTTACTAAACCTTCATACATTATTATTCCAACAACTCTGACTGGACGAAGGTGACCTTCTTCACTACTTATGTTTCACATTTCGCAATTCACTCTGATCATCATCATAATTCACTCATCAAGTCCACGTTTAATCCCTCCTTTACCTCAATTACCCTCTAATCTACGGACTTTGTAATAATAAGTGATTCTTAAGCATAAAATAAGTTACAGACTTGCTACAAGAAAAAAAACCTCAGCATATCACGCAGCTTTGGATTCCATCATAACATTTTTATAGGATAAAAACCGCAAAAGCATTGTACTTGTTTTTTACACTGAAAACTCTTCCATTAATTCTGACTAATCATCACTTTATAAGCTGTTTTATCGAGTTTAAAAAACTCAATTAGAAGTCCTACATCACCAGAAACCCTGCATAACAATACAAACCATCCAGCAATTAATGTATGGTTCAAAATAATATACTCAAAGAGGAATGACGGAGGATAATCTCAGCAAGTTTGCTGCTATTTTAATAAAAGTCTGCGATGATGCTGGATGGAGCTATTATCATGTTCTATTTTAAGAAGTACCCCAAGTAAAAACAACTTACCTACGAGGTTATAAAACTGAGGAAATAAAGCAGTTTTAAAGCTTGTTACATATAAGTGAGACTGGCTAAAATAAAACACGCAAATAAGACCGAGAAGAATTAATAAATAGCTAAATAACTAAATCACAAATATTATTTGCACACTTTAGTCTTTTTTCCTTTCTTTAAGTTCAATGAAAACAACGAAAAACCTCAGAAAACACGGTAATTATTAACAAAATGTGCACATAAACCACTTAAAAATTGAACCTCACTAAATAAATGACGCATAAACTGAAGTAAATACATTCTTTTGATGTAAACACAAGCCTTTTTAAAATTCTGGAAGTAAACAACCAATTGTAATCAATTTCGTAACCGTTTACCCGTGTAAAAAACACCTTTTTTCACTCCCGTATCCTGTCTAATTAATTACAGACCATTTATCATTCATTGTTAGTCTAATACTCAGGAATAAGAATCTGATACAAATCCGTAGCTCTTTAAACACAATTAAGCCTAAGCAGCACCTTAAAAAAAGCAAAACCTCTGCAACCCCAACCATACCATGCATTGTTTTCTATCTAGGTAACTTACATAATGACTTTAGTACAATTTTTAAATATTTAATGCAAAATATGAGTCATATCTCGTGTGAGTTTATAACCTAAAATGTGTTGTTGGGCAGAAGCTACTGTGTTGAATACACAACAAATTTTTACTTAGATCCTTAATACATTTTTATACCAGAAAAAAAACATAATCATGGGAAACGGGAAACGTCAGAAGTCTTAAAACTTGAGAAGACTGCAACAGGTTTCTCTGTAAACATTTATGAAGAAGATAAATACATTTGTTCAATGTTTTAAAACAGTGACAGCCAAAGTCAGAACGCTTTTTCGAAAACAAAAGTTCCAAAACAAACATAGAGGCTGAGTTGTAAAGTTGTTTATGGAGAAAAATACATTATATCCGCGATATATCCGTTGTTTAAATAAAATGTAGAGCGTAGGTAGGTTTGATATTCCTAATACCACCCGTAACGGGTAACCCGTTAGTCCTTCTTAAGTATAGTAAGCGTTAATGTTAAAATTGAACCAAAAAAATAGCCAGAGTGGAAATAATAGCCCGGGTTTCTATTCCAGGAGTTCTGGTAATATTCCGTTCCACCGGATCCATAGTTATTATATTACCGAGCATAAGCCTCCCTCTCGCCCATATAACACCCTCGTTAATTATGCCGCACGCTTATCCTTTACATTTAACTCTCCCATGTTAAATATGCCTCAAAACATCTTTTATAAACGTATAGCCCACGGTACCTGGGCGAGGATTTGGAGTAAAGGTAACCCTACTATTGTTAAAGTTGACTCTAGGACCGATACAATTTATTTAATAGGCCTCGATTCAGGGATACGGTAGCTATCAATTTACTTACTCACCTTTAGAAGAATTCACATTTCATTTCATTATTTTCTAACGAATAATAACAATAATTATTAAAAGGAATCAACCAGCTTTCTGAGTACATTTCCTTCCAACTTTCACACGAATTTATCCACGAACGAACTCACCTCCATGAATCATCTCAGCCTGCATGATTAAATTATACAGAAAGCGATTCAAAGAGCAAAAACGGAGTTTCAATTTCAATGTAAATTATAATTTTGCATGCATTCTCCAGAATAAGCAGGTTCCTACCAATTGATACTAACTAACTAATTCCAGCAGAAACATGATAATTTAATAAACCCTTTACATATACTTTTATTACATTAAAAGTAGGAATAGTAAGAACTTATTGAGTCCACAATCCTTATCATTGGTTTACTACACTTTACAGACAGTCCATAACAGACTTGCTATTTAATCAAATTAATTATTGCATTTATCTCGACATTTCCAACAACATTAACATCAACCTTTTTACTTCTCGTTCTATTTATACACAAAATGTACATATTGAATTTGATATAAGAAAATGATAAAATCACATCACAATCTCTCAAGTCCAATCCATTACCATTTTTATTGTATGACATTTCATATTCTAATTTTCCTAGAGAGTTCTACAGTTTCGAATCTATTAATTTGCAAAAAAAACTCCGTCCGCTATAACTACTCTAAATCCTTGCCCATATCCCGCCCTCGTTAATTACACCGCATGCCTATCCTTTACATGTTCAAATGGGTATCTTTACCATGTTAAACGTATAAACCGCGGCATATGGGAGAGGATTTAGGATAATAATTCTCTTCAATGCCAGTTGCCAGTAATGATGAGTAGGATTCCAATCTTCAATCCGGCTAATACATAAAGCCGGTGGAACGTCCTCGGCCAAAACAATTATACTACGCGTTATTATTTTTAAATGCAGTGATTGATAAGCTAACAACTTTTGTACATTGTACATATTTCATTTCATACTCCATACAATGCTAATTATACTACTACTACTACTACTACTACTACTACTTTTAATATTTTGTCAAGCTGTCGAGGCTGTAGCTGGGTCGGGTGTACCGCTACTAAACAAATCATACTTGAATTCATTTAAATCCATCTCTGCTTATTAACTTCAGACGATTCTATCAATTAAGAGTGCAGTAATGACCAAGTGCTAAAGGAAAGCATAGAGTGCTTTTAGTTCAGCGAATCAAACAGGAATATTATACAACTCACAAAATATTAAACACATCTAGCTAACCAAGCTTTAGGACGGTAAAAAACGCCTACATTAGTGCATTTTATGTACCAATATAAATTGGCTAATCACAACATGCAAAAACATTCAAAGTTGTAGCAGTCAAAAGAAGTTTTATGCTCGTTATTACCACTACTACACTTCTACTTAATCTACTATTGCTACTAAGCTACTTCTACTAAAAAGTACTACTACTACACTACTACTACACTACTACTACACTACTACTACTCAATCTACTGCTACTACTACTCAATCTACTACTACTACTACTACTACACTACTACTACACTACTACTACTCAATCTACTGCTACTACTACTCAATCTACTACTACTACTTCCACTCAATCTACTATACTACTACTGCTAAATCTACTTCTACTACTACTACTGGTACTACTTTTACTACTATACTACTACTACTACTACTACTACTACTTTTATTGCTACTACTACTAAGACTACTTGTTGCACTACTACTAATCTAACTAATTTCTATTACTGCTACTGCTATTACTGCTACTGCTACAACTGCTAGTGCTACTTCTACGACTACTACTTCACTACTTCTAGCACTAAAAACCTTTAGCTAACAACTTCTACAATGAATTTCATATCCCAAACAGTAGTTGTCAGTGAACATAAAAAGCATATTTATTGTATAACTTCTAAAGCTCACGATTTCCAATCCCCATATCCTAAAAGCAAAGCTCTCCTGCCATTCCTGCATTGAAATAACCACTTTAAACTTGTAAAATGGCATAGCATACGGCTTGGCCTGTCGAAATTCTACATCGCATATAAATAATGATTACATGTAATGATGGGAACTGCATAAAAAAAGTCGGACATTATTATTCTACTCTAGCAGCTCTTCACAAAAACTTTCAATTGGCTGACCCAACAGAACACCATTTATTTTACCATTAACCAAACCAACAACGTACATCCATCCATCCTACAAACAATATCACCCTCAAACTATATAAATTGGATAAGGAAGCGCTGCAAACCCCAGTCTGGTTTCAACTCCTGACTTTGCAAATACTAATAAATAAATACAGCTCATTCATCCTAGAATACAAATAGTGAAGCAGTTATACCAAACTGTGAAGCATACAATCATCTCTACATCATCCTCCTTATCATTCCTTTGATTTAATATCAAACAAAACAGCAAACAGAGAAATTTAGGAGTTTCCTCAGAAAGTTTACGGTGGATTGAAGGATATATATATTTTTGCGAATAAAGTTGTCATTTTGTCAATAAAGTTACCCTCGAACGTACCGACTGCCAACTAGTTCTATTTCCTGTAAAAGTCAAGTCTGACATATTGCTAAAATGGTAAGTCAAATAGGTCAATTCCTTATACGTTTATGCTCTTTAGAAATAAAACTCTAAATCCCTCTAGTAGCTACCCAATTGATTAGAATACTGTCCCACTTTAATAGTAGCCCTCATTAGAATAGTTGACCCATTTTTTGTATTTCTACCGTTTACTCTGCGCTAAAGTTGACCCCAAACCACCAAAGTTTATTATTGGTCCCAGCTTGAAGTATTTAGTTCTTGTCTTGAACCCATTTGCATAACCTTTTCAACACATTTTTTTGTTCCTCTCTATTTCTGACTAAAAGTGTTACTCCATCTTAATTGCAGGTTAACAGTGCAAATAAGAGTGAAAAAAGTGGACCAACCTCGGAAGATAGACCGCGGAGTCTTACCCGGTCACCTCCAGAGTCCCCTGCGGGATCCTTCATAGAAGGGATGTCTGGCGAGAGGAGAAACTCCCTCATGACCCAAGGTTTGTACCCTATTTCCCTATTTAAGTCCCCAGTGTCTTCTAACACCTATTAACGTTAAGACTAAATTATGCCCCATCCCAAAGTCCATAAAATCTACCGACGCTGTCCCCCTTTAATTCCCCTGGGACTTTATCTCTGAACATTTCCATTTTATCCTATGAAAAAACCATCAAAAACCTCAACACTTTCCCCAAACTAACTTTAAAATAATTGTTTGCATTACAGAAATGTTGGAAAAACTAGCCCAAAGACGAGCCAGCCTTGATAAGCTGAATGTTGATAAGATCAAACCCTGGATGCACCTTTATGACTTCACCGAGGCCGAGAATTAATTCCGAGACCTCCTCTTGACCTTTGCTTCAAAATATTTATAACCATTTATCAGTATCCATATCCATACATCACACACCAGTTATCGCTAATCATATCAATCCTGTATTATTATATAATTGTAATTAAATTAAGCAACGCCATAGTTATATTTAGGGTTATAAAGTTAAGGAAGGAATACCTATAAAACATAGAGATAATGTCATCCAATTACGAATGTCAGTTAGCTGTCAAAATTGTAGGCAATAAGCTAAAAATATCAACAGATTTACATGATAATGATTACCCATAATACCTAGAACTAACTTTACACCCATTTATAAACCTTATCGAGTCACAGTCACGATTAAAAATGTGGTTTTTAGTAGTAAAATACCGTAAAAGGGCCAACTCTTTGTTGGTATCCACTCTAACTGCGTTGTAGTTATTTAATTGCAGTTTAACACACGCTCAGTTTGGTGAATCATCCCATTTATCCTCTGTCGTGTTTCAAATTGCTACTTAAGTTATTATAAGCATAATCCTGAAAGTTCCTATTACCTTCTAAACATACCTTTTTAACTTTTATATCCATAAAACTTAGTAAGTAATGCTTGGTTGTATTTGCGTGCAGGAAACGGAATTAAAAAAAATTAAAATGGTTGACGACAAGGTTGAGTTTTTCTAAATGACATAAAGTTACATTAAAGTTTAAAATGGATAGCAAAGTGATCTTGCTGCGTGATTCAGCTAATTCATTACAAACCCATCTATCCATAATCCATGTAGGTTAGCATGCAAGGAAGAATGAAAAACTACTAAACTATTGGATAACAGTTAACCTGTAGTTATACGATAACTCTTAGCTGAAAAACTGCATAGCTTCTTAATTATTTCGAGGGAGAACCCTCCTCCCCCTATAGTCACTCAAAAGATGGCCCATCTCTGTTATATCTTTTGGGAGCGGACATTTTGTCACGCTGACCTAGAACCCCACCCCCCTCCTCCCCTCTTGCGTGACATCATTAATGGACAACGCCAAACGAGAACGAGATGAAGGTACTTATGCTGTGAAGCTGTGATCGTCTCGGGGAAATTCAGTGACTTACTTCCTAAATATGCATGCAATAAGTTATTGTGGATGCTGTAAACAAGACTGCATTTTATAGGCATTTTGTTCTAACTCTCCCTTAAGATCAGAAAAATCTCTAATTCTGGTATCCTATCACTGATGAAATGACTGTCATCTAATTCGGTTTTACGTCACCAGAAACACAAGGTTTCTAAAGGCTCGCAAGCTTCAAACGATAACTGATTCCACTTAAACTGTCATAAGAAGTCAATGAGTATAAAAAATTGCATTTGAATTCAGCAATATCATTCGCACCAACGTTTTAACTCAACAGAGATTATTCAGTGGGGATTTTATTTACACATTTACAGAAACTGAAGAATCAGTATATTTCTATGCATGGCTGTGAGTAGGGATTAAAGTAGATGCACCTTGGACGAACATCAGAATTTAATAAAGTAAAATGTGCTCTGCTCAGGTTGTAATTTGCTCTTCAGACATCCTTTTACAGTCCTTTTATGCTACATTTCAACAAGAAACCATACGGGTGCAGCTGCCAGAGCCCATCTAAGGGGTTATAGGTATAAGGCTTATTACAATAACCGAGATTTGGAGGCCCTGCCCCTTCACCTCCCGTTTTCTTACTTTACACCCTGCCCAGCCTCTTTCGTCCGCTCAGTCTCTCTTTACTGACTCGTCGTTTAGGCAATCCGAAAGTTCAAAGCCCATTCTTTATCTTATCTAATGCAAAAATTTGAATTATGATAACCAACTTTATTGGTAACTTTAGGCGCAATATGGGTAGCACCTACAAACGCTGCGTAGTTCATGATATGTCAGGGCGTCAAGTCCATTTTCCAGTAAGCTTTATTTTATTTCAGAGTACACACAATGAAAGCGAAGAAGGAAGCGATTCAAGCGACGATGGACAACGCCAACCGAGATTAACGTTCTAACAAATGCTGAGATCTTCTCGAGGAAATTCAATGACTTCCTTCCAAATATACATACAGTTAGTAATTGTCCATGTTGTAAAGAAGATTGCATTTTATAGGCATGTTGCTCTAACTCTTCCCTTAAGATCAGAAAAATAACTAATTCTGGTATCCTATCTCCTATCACTGATGAAATGACTGACATCTACTTCAGTATTGCAACATAAGAAGCATACTCATACTGACGGACAGAATAAGCATAAGGTTTATTGAAGCACTGAAATTATTTAGTTAGAATACTTTTTCTTGATGAAATGGGGTCCAGGCCTATCCATCGTGACTAACTCATAGGGCCTCAATGCATCGTGACCAATGAATCGTGCCCCTTTTCATA
>JAQFZX010002804.1:0-16225 GCA_034682405.1 Hydroisotoma schaefferi | reverse complement strand
CCACACCACAACCAATGTCTTTTAGTTTAAAAACTGCTGCAGTTTAGTCTAATTTGCAAGCGTATCAAGTTTTTACTTGTCTTCTGTAAACCGTAGAGTTTATGTCCTTTACTTTATAAAGTTGTTAATAAGTTCCCGATAATGTATGCATGCTTCCTGCTTCAAACTGCATTGCAGAATGTAAGTTGCTCTATCGTTAGTTATCATAAGGAAACCTAAAGCTTACACAATTATTGGTACGAAGAGAAATATTCCGAAGAGACCTTCAGAACTAAAATACTCTACCATTTGCATCTTAAAGTAATAAATTAAATAAACCTAAATCATAATCAATCATAAGCTAAACCTCTCTATCTAATTCATAAAAAAATTACGTGTTCAATGCTCCTACACAGATTCCGTATTTAAATACAAAGTCTCGAAAAATTTTGTGAAACAGTGTCCCCAAAAAAAAATAATCATAGTGAATGAACAGTCCAATTGTTCCCCTCTTGAGCGCTGAATCCACAGCGCGAGTCTGCTTTTTCATATCAAAACACAAAACAATCTCAATAAGTTCACGTTTTGTTTTTTCTTCAAAAATTCATAAAAACTGGATTATTTACTTTCTATTTTTGAAAGTTTATTATAAAATCTACTAAAATGAAGCCCAACCTGTCAGAATCCCTCTTATCCGAACCAGGAAAGGAGGAATTGCTGAGTAAATTCTGTAGACAAACCGGCCCGGCGATAACCGATTCGGGAGAGTTCTCTCTAGCAAAAATGGCCGTGCCTGGAGCTCCAAAACCACTTCCGGGTGCTGGGGGGATTACCCGGCAGTTCGCCCTGCAATACGCTCATTCCTACGCCGTCCGTTTGTGGGCAATAAGGCCCGGTCTAGAGGCCCAGGTCAAGGGGGAGTGGGGGCAGGCCGTGGAAATTAAAAAGATTGCCGAACTCTGTCAATCCAGTTCCGGGAGTCACCCGCAACTTCCAAAGCAGTCGGGGATTTCGGGAAACTCGCCCGTAAAAAAGATGAGGAATTCTAACGATCACGAACAGCATATTGCTATGAGGGAGGACCTTATTGTTGGTAGGTTTCGTAATAATAATAATTAAGATAAGAGAGACGTTTTTAATTGTGTAAATATTCGTGTTTTGTAGTGGTTATCGGAACGATCTTCAAGCAGCAGCCAGATAAGCCCTCGATTCTTCAAGAGCTTGTCGAAGATAACCCGATGGTGCCGGTTGTACCTCGGACGAGGTATATCAGTGATAAGGATGTGATTTTGATGGAGGATGAGACTGCTCGAGTACAGTTGGTGCCTTCTGAAGGGTGTGGGATGACAATTGATGGAGTGGTCAATGGAGTCGTTTGTGCTGTAAAGGGAAGGCCTACTATTAATGGCAAGTTTGAAATCGATGATGTACTTTTTGCAACACCTAAACCTTCCCCTTGGCCGGAAGTTCGATCTACCGGGGTAGAAATGGTGAGTGGAATGTGTGAAGTATTTTAAATGGGGAAAGAAGGGTTTAAATAGCTGTATTATTAACGTTTTTTGCTTAAACTTTCTTTACAGATTTTTATCTCGGGACTTCATGTAGATCAGGATAAAAATCATTGCGGTGAGCTGGAACTTTTACTTGATTATCTTCAGGGACTGACGGGTTGTCCTGAAGAGTATGAGAGTAGCTTGAAGGAAAAGACGAAGCTTTTTATCCTTGGGGACTCTTTTGGTAAAATTGATTCAGAGAATTTGGCAGAAAAAACTAAGAGCACGTTGGAAATTGCTAAAAGACTTGATGATATTTTGGACCAGTTATCTGTACGTCCTTTTTATATTTTTGGAGTGTTGATTCATTTTCATTTTCACTAGAGCACATGAATTGTTTTTTTCGTTATTTCCAGCAAACAATGGAAGTATTCATAATTCCGGGACATACAGACCCATCCGAGCCAATGTTTCCTCAAACTCCCATTCACCGGTGTATTTTACCAAAATCCTCTCGTCGTAAAACCTTTCATGCCTTAAGTAATCCCTGTCGATTGCAATTACCCGTGGAGAAAAAGAAGTGTTTGGATATCATTCTAACTAGTGGATACAATGTGAAGGATGCGATGCGAAATACTGATATCAAATGCTCTATTGAAATGGCTCAGAAACTTTTGCAATGGGGTCATTTATGTCCTACTGCTCCAGATACTCTGCCACTCCACCCAGGGATTCAAGATGACATATTCGTTCTGAAAACGCTTCCTAATTTCTTCATCATTGGAAATTGTGACAGCTACGGGGTAAGAGAGTGGAAGGGAACTAGAATCGTTACTGTACCAAAGTTTTCTGCATCAGGCTCGGCCGTCATAGTACAGACTGATCTTAATGTTGTACCTTTAAATATTAAAGTAGCGATATAATCTAAGACTACTTCAACCTCTTGCTGCAGGCAGGGCTATTACTGTGGGACTACAAATGGAAAGCTAAATATAGATTATTTCCAGTTCGATATTTCAGATCTTTCCTGTCCGTACTAATGAGTTTAGACATATTTCTAATTGTCAGTAAATGTTCATTTGAGCTACACTTTATAAATATCTGTTGACTGAACCTGTTTGAATTAAATTAAAACGAGTTAACTTAATATCAGAATCGCACTTCATAAATCAAAAGTGGCATTCTAAAAGCATCTAATTTTTCATACCGTATATCGTAGAATAGTGACCTCCATAAAGTAAAAGTCCTGTCAAATAGAATCCCAACTAACTTAATAATAGCCCCAGTAGCCCGGGGTACCGTTAAGGAAAATGAATGTAGAAAAGTTTTCCAATAAAAAATTCACAAAGTAGCAAAATATTTCCCGTGCCGGGAATCGAACCCGGGCCTGCTGGGTGAGAGCCAGCTATCCTAGCCACTAGACCACACGGGAAGGCTTGTAAAGAAGAGGTAAGTCGATACATACTTCTAAAAATCAAACCAAATTCACTCAGAAGCTTCATTTCATCGAACTAAATCTCACATTTTTTAATTAATAAAACTCCGAGGTACAAAACTCAATTTTTATAGATATTTCCGTAACCAAAATTCCGTCCAAAAAGATACAAAAAAGTGGGTATTTCTCCAGATTAAATTCGAGTTTCAAAACTCCATAAAAAAATAATACACCCATTAATCTCACCTGCCAGCAGTAGCAATCATTTTTAATTCCCAATTCCCACGTGCATTTAAGGGCAAGGGTCCCTCCCTATACCCTTAATTCTTTTACTAAACCCAGCTAAAAACCCACAAGAAAAGCTCACGACTTTTATATGCAGCAGACAACAAATAAATGTATAAATCTCTTTCTTCAAACAAGCAAAAAGCTGTCCAAAAGTGGAAAAAATGCTGAAATAAAAATGTCACCTTTCATAGGTAAATCATTAGGATTCATATGTAAATGTTTAATGACCCACTTCTGGTATTATTCACCCTTCCTGGACGGAATCCTCCTTTATAAAACACACGTGAAATGAAATTGTTAAATGAAAGGCTCTCCGGGTGGAAGAAAAGGGTTGGACTGGGGTTCTTCATATCTCATCTTTATCCTACTTTTTACATTTTATTTACTTGCATAACATTCTCTACACATTTGGTACTTTGGTACTTGAAGTCTTTTGCTGGACGTGGGGGTGAAAAATTAAAAAAACGGAAATTTTTATTTTAAACCCTTTCTATGCAAACAATGAAACCGGTTTCCTTTCAGTTTCATCATGATATACCGTATTTCTCGAAATAATGCCCCCTAGGAGTTATTCTTTAGAAGGAAAATGTATTAACATGGGACAAGGAAAAGGGTAAATGTAATTTTTTAACAAGTAAAGGTCGGGCATTGTACCGGGGCATTATTTCGGGAAATACGGTAGGTCTGTACCGGGTAAGCAAGCTTATGCCATGTTATTACGCTTAAATATGACCTTTTATGTGTGTGAACGAAGATTTTTTAAACTTTTTTCAAAAACCTCGAAGGATTCCCACAGGGTTTCATGTAAAAAATCTGTCCAAGGGCCAGATGTACTGGAATGAATGCAAAAATGGTCATGGTCATGAGAGTATCTAATTATGTAGAATGATGGACTGAATCGCAAGGAGTATAGGGGACTTTATGAAGTAATCTATTTCGAAATCTAGCACAGGACTGAATATTAACTAGGTAGGTCCTTATGGGATTCGTTTCATGTTCAATAGAATCTGCTGTAAAAAAAGATAATCGTACTATGCATGTTTGTAGGAATTGAATTTTTTTTTCAAAATACTTTAAACTTTGAATGCTTGTTGTCGGTGTGGAAAAAGCATGGATTTTTATTCCACTGTTTTAATAAACAATGAGAGGTGCATACAGCGAGACATAAATGGCCCTTTATTCCAGCAAGAAGAACAGGGTTATGAAGCTTTTATGCTATTAATTGTTACAGACCATATATTAAGTCATATTCAATGATATTTTTGTGGATTTCCGTTGGTATTTTGGTAAACAGAAATAATCTTCCACTAAATTTTGATCCAGAAATGCTGCATGATACTGCATACCCGTACCCGTTAACCCGTTAAACCGCACCGCAGCAAACCCTTGGCTGGCTGGGTTTGCCACAAGAAGTTGCTACAAATAACCTTGTTGTGTCACTGGTGGTAGAACAATGTCATGTATTTTGAACTGGAAAGACACATAAATAAAGACTCAAATCAAATCAAATAACCTCTTATCTCAAGAAAGATTCAATATCCTCAAGGAACATCCAAATTATTAATGAAATTTATAAAACTCTGCGAAATAAATGATCAACCTTATCCTAGAAATGCTTTATCTCTGTATCGTACCATCCTCTAAATATAGAGGCATTCCCATTCCGTTTGCATACTTTATCCTTACTACTTTCTTACATCAAATTAATATAATACATGCATATCATACTTGATTAAAATCATTTTTTTCCAAGATATGTTTCCTATCATAAACTATACGACGGTCATCATCCTTCCTTTCCTTGCTTATATCTTGCTCTAAAGTTTCATCCCTCCCAAGGATCCTTAACTTACTCCAGGGCTCCCTTGGCTCCAAGTCAATCCAACTTCTTCTCTAATTCTACATCAACTTAACACAATTCTCTAAAGAAAGTCTAGCCAGAATGTCACTCCTTACTTCTTGTTTCATTGTACTCTCTCTGGAGCCTCACTTGTAAAATATTTTTAATGCATGCATTGCAATTCGCTGGAGAATAGAATAATCCAATGCAACAATTCAAAGTTTTTTATTCCAAAAGTTAATATTAAGAAGCCAAATCCA
Source organism: Hydroisotoma schaefferi (assembly GCA_034682405.1). Classification (NCBI taxonomy): domain Eukaryota; kingdom Metazoa; phylum Arthropoda; class Collembola; order Entomobryomorpha; family Isotomidae; genus Hydroisotoma; species Hydroisotoma schaefferi. Next base: position 10,930 of record JAQFZX010002804.1, on the reverse strand, counting down.
TCCGTCCACAAGCCAGAATCCTGTATATAGTTCTTTTATTGACTAATTATACCCTATATTTACAATTAGTAGCTCTCTCCGTCTAACAGCAATCCTTTTACAATAGTTAGCCCTATAAAGTTTATTATGGGGACACTCAAACCTCCAAAATTTAATAGTAACCCGAGCTATTAATTGGAATGGTACGGTAATTTTAATCTTACACAAGATTATTACTGTTCTAGCTTTAGCTGTGCCATGCATTAAATAGTTTTTCCATGAATATTACCTCATCTTTCTATTATTTAATTTTACTACAAGAAAAGCCCACATTACTAACTTAACTTGTATGTTCTTAAATAAAAAAGGGAACACAATAGTAATTTATATATCCTGTTCTTCTTTCATCCCTTCCTTTCTCTCTCAAGTCTTGGCAGTAAAAAGAAAGAAACGCATGAACCGAGTCAAAACCAAAACTCAAAAGTAAGAAATAAATATAGACAAAAAAACTTTCAAAGATTTTTTTTGACAGCTGCTCTTTTATCTACCAATTCTTCTCGGTCTCGGTCCATCTTCCTCCACCTTCTTTACTTTCAGACGATAAGAGAGGTTTTTTTTATATGCAATCTTTATTTTATTTAATGCACAACTTGTGTGTGGATAGAAAGGATTGAGGCTTGTCTGCCGTTTACGTGGAGATCCATGCCTTTTTTACGGCAGTTCTTTTATAGCAAGTGATTATTATTATACGTTAAAAAAGATCAGGTGCATGTTGTTTGTTACTTGTTTCATTTTTTAACGATTGCTCATCTTCAACTTGGCATCTTCTCCAAGAAAGTTGCAGTCTTGATGTCACTTTTCATGAGTCAAGGTTTTTTTTATACTAAAGATATCACAAGAAACGGAAGAAGGAGGAATCTTTTTTATGTTGACTGAAACTGATGTAAAGATAAGATAAGAAAGATGCTTTTTAGTCGTGTGGTTTTTATATTTTGGAAATAATTGTTAAAAGTATTGTAACAAATGGATAAGTTGATAAGCATAGCAAGTATATTTGTACTGTATTTTTTATTTGTAAAGTGAAGGGTTAGGAAACAAAGATAAATATAGATGGAGAGAATACAATGGGTCTTAGGTATTTATAGCTAAAAAAAACCTCTTTAAAACTTTTTTACTCCTGTCTAAAGTCTGGACTGAAGAGTTGATAAATTCCAAAGGAGCCCTGCCCAGTTAGTTGTGGCTACTTTTATTTATTTATATTTTGATTGATAAAAAAGCTAGGAGGATTTGATTTGAAGGTCTTTGCTTTTTTACAAGTACCAAACTACCAACCAGTGTACCATTTCTTATGACGATAGATCCAATAATAGAGTAATAAATTATATAGGAAAGCCACGTACACGTATGAACTATGAACATTGTAAATGTACAAGTAGCAGAGACTACAGGATGTACAGCTCCGGGGATGACGACGACTGATATTGCTAAATTATGTTAACTTTGGAAATGTAGTTTGTGTTTTTGTAGGATGCTAATTTAAACATTTGCTTATGGATCATCGGTTTTTCGGTAATTTGAAATCGTTATTTAAAATGTAAAAAAACCAGGTTTAACTTGAGTCTCAAAGATACTTGCGAAGTTTTTCTTCTAATATCTGTTTGATGAGGTTGAGCTGACTGAAGACACAATTTGGAAAAATAATAAAGTGAAGATATGGAAGAGAAGCTAAATAAATATTTTTACAGCTAGTCAAACTAAAGTTCAGAGTTGTGAATGAATTCTTAGAGATTTTTTTTCTCCAAGAAGTTTCACAAGTCGTAGACTATTTGGTGGAAAAAGGGTACTTTTTCAAAGGGTTTAGTTAGTTTTAGAGTTTTTTCATTACTGTTAGTAATAGCTTTCTTAAAAACATACCCTAGCCAAGAAGTTGTAACAAAAAACTGAAAAAACTCATCGCATGTTGGTGATAGGGGCTTCGGCTTAAATTTTATATTTTATTACTTACTTTTTACTTACAAACCTAATAAAACACTCACGAGAAGGAAAGCACTTACAGAGAAGATTTTAAGAACTACTAAAAAATATTCTTACTCAAAATTACAAAAATAGGAACGTTTTTACGAGAAAAATATTCCCGAGTAATGTACAAATAGGTAACTTGAATATCTTTTAGCAAGCTAGTATAAAGAAAGCAGGGATACTGTTATTAATATCTGATTTTAGTTTAAAAATAAAAAAAATAGACGCTCAACGCTGGATTTTTTGGGAAATTGACACTGATGTTTAAAAATTCAGTCATATACATTTTGTTTTTAAAAAATTGAGTAAATATAACTTAGCATGAGTCCAACTTAGGGTAAGTTCCATACCCAGAGTAATTACAGACTTTAGCCTCCGCGCAGTAGTATTAATTTTATCTTTTCACTTATAAGATTGAAATAAAAAGGTCACTTAATCATTGAAAGGGTCATCCTTGCAAATCCAGCCATATAAATGATCTCTAACGTCTTTAACCAGTCCAGTTGCCAGTGGTAGTATCTTTAAAACATGATTATTAAGCATAAAGTAACCCCTTGTGCATAGACAGAAATGAACAACCACTGCATAGCAGACCTAACCTTAGTAACCCCCATTAGCTTATCAATACAATCTCCATCTTTACTTACTATCTCGGGTCAAAGTGGGTCAAATATGCCTAATTTTAATCCTCTGGTCGAAGGTGAGTTCTCAACTTCTAGAGCGGATGACTATTGAATTTTTTTCTGAGCTTCATCGCATAAGCCATGAGTACAAGTGCTTGCAACTGCCCATATAAAGTTTATTGAGATCAAACGCACCATTTGGTTGACATGAATAAATTCATTAAAAGTATGAAGACGAAGTGAAACAGATTTAATAAAAAGTTATGCTCAACGAGTAGACTATTGAGGGATCCCGGATCCGATATCTGTCCAGTAGCCAGTAATTGTAGTAGTCAGCACATTATTAGTTTTTATGCAGTTCTCTATTGATTGTCAAAGCTTCCTTTGAACTTTACGTTTGCTTCTTGTGCAATCAAAAATTCCAAGAATTAAATGGCGATGATAAAAATGATGAAATACTCAAACAGAGATTGTGCAAACTTTGCTGGGAGAAAAATTAACTTTACAAAAAAGGAATGGCACCATTCATTTCATTAATAACAAGTTTACGAACTCTGAGGAGAGGACATCTCACCCAGTTGGCTTGACAGAATCACAGTGAACTTTCCCCCTTCTTAAAATCCTTACAATTATGATTATTATGGCCAGGCCAAGAATTTGTTTATCCAGCCCATTCTCTCGGATTTCAATGTATTTCTCTACTACAATTCCTGGACTATCCATTACGTCAACTGTTCCATATTTCTGGGTTTTAAACCACTACAAAATTATTCGAAACTACAAGAGTTTTGATGTGGAAAGGCAGTATGAGTTATTTCAAATAGGAATTGAAGCTGGAAAGAATGTAACAAAACTAAAATATATATGCATGTATCCACGGAGTGAATTCATAATCAAATCCAACCCTTGAATTTACCAACTGCGACATAAAATATTGAGATACTATTATTTTAATAGAAATATATGAAAAAAGCCTGCTCAGTAGATATCAAAAAGTCTAGTTAGGTAATCAACTTTTTATTTCTTCACAGCCCACCGCTAAAAGCCTGTCGCTTTCACAAACTCAGAGCATCTTTACAAGCCTCTCGTCTCTATTCTTGAACCATGATCTTTGTTATAACTTCCTTTATAATATAATGTTAAAAAAGAAGGCTCCGTAACTTTGATTCGCTCAGAATAAGAAAAGTTCATTCAATCTGTTCTTCTCAGAGAAAAGTGGTTCCTTTCTCAGCCGGACATTTGAAAAAATGATTCCGTCAGAAAAAGTCCACCCAGCTTGTAAAAACATATCAAAGAAAACAGAGACCAAGTCAAATGGAAATGTCTCTCAACCTTTCCTCCTTTTAAAATCTTTTATAAAAACATCGCCCAAGTATACAAGAAGTATCGGATTACCACCTCCGCATGGCTATATTTTTAACCGTTTAAAACACTTACGAGCTTAACATTATGTACAAATTACATAACAGATTAGCATTAGACTGGCTAGTAGAATTTTGTGGCAAAATGTGTGCATGTAGGTAGGTAGTTTGAGGTTGATTCAGAAATAAATAGGATGTAATTGAACCCAACGTATTTTATAAGTTTATATCCATCCGATATGAATTTACAGTTAGAAAAGTCGAGTATAAATGAATTTGATAAAAACTAAAATGAAGTCATGGAATGGAAGAACTTGACTCGGTATTGATACTGACTGATGGGGGATGTTGGATCTGTTGATGTTGATACTTTTTCCCAAGTTTACTTACTCCAGGAATGTTTTTTATCTCATAAAGCAAGTCACAGTCTGTAGATAGATACTTTTTTCATCACCATCCGGGGTAAAACCTTTCTCAAGTAAAGTAATTGCATTACTTATATTTATACTACTTCTGCTACTACTATTGCCGTTTCAACTACTACTACTATTACTGCTACTACTATTGCCGTTTCAACTACTACTACTATTACTGCTACTAACTACTACTACTACTACAGCTACTACTACTACTACTACTACTATTACTGCTACTAACTACTACTACTACTACTACTACTACAGCTACAGCTACTACTACTACTACTACTACTGCTACTACTATACTGTCACTTATACGAGGTACTTCTTATGCTACTACTGCTACTATTGTATTTGTATTCAAGAAGTCTAAGCTAGCTAGGAGCTCGGAAACAAGGAGGGGGGGATGACGATGATGGATACATAATTGTAAAAAAATACTTGGCCAAAAAAAGCAGATTTTTGAAGCAAGTAAGTAAATGCTCAGAATTGTACAGTATTCAGTCGGTTGTTATTGTTGGTAGAAAGAAATTCTTGAAGAATCGTAGACAAGAAGTAGAGGGTAAAAAATATTAATTTTTTACTGTCTCTCTCTGGCCTTGTTGGATTTTTATTTTGTACGTTTACGTCTTCAGCTTACCAACTTCGGTTTTTTATTTGGAGGATTCAGGATCTTACTCCTTTTGGTTGTAATCTCCGGGTTTCGTAACAAAAACAAGATCATATTCCTATCCATATGCATACAATTGTTGAGAATAGAGGATTGCATTGCTTGCGCTTATATTTGTGTTCTAATTTTTAATCAACTTCAGTTTAGTCTAGTGGGCGTTGTTGGCAAGTGGCTAATTGTTTCTAAAAGAGGAACGAGTTTAATTAATTTGCTCAGCTTCTAATGAAGTAAATTAGAGCTATAGTTTCGGTAACGTAAGTGCAATATAGTAGTCCAGGGGTTAGTAAAACATTTAAAGACTACTTTCACGTAGATTTAAACGAGTTTTTATTTCATACTAAAATGGCTATTACAGTTAAATATAGAATAGTAAACACACTTATGGATTGGACCGGACAACTCTGTAATTTAAGGATGTAAACTTTATTCTCAGCAAAGAAAACTTATCAATCAATATCAATGTAGTCCAGATTTTTTTGGAATCGAAGAATTTTTTTATTTTTTCTACTTAAAGACAGTTTACTAACTTTAGGGCTTAGCTTAGCTGCATTTTTTTGCTAGATTGCTAATGCTGTTTAATTTGTAAGCAGACAGGAGAAATAGCTTTGTTAGAACCGAATGGTCTTTAAATTAGAATTTGTATTCGACTTACGAAGGGTCGGTGTACAGTAATACATTGCTATTCGCTCATCTGAACGATGATAACTGATTAATTTCCGTTCATATAAACCACCCTTTGGAATCAAAATACAAAACTCTGAAGATTTATGCTGTCCCATTTCAAAATCATTTTTATTACAAAATGAAAAAGCTATATGTAAGTTAACTAATCAGTCATAAAAATATTACACAATTCCAATTGCTTCAAATAAAATCTCTCAACCTTTTTCTTCACTCTAAGATTATCATAGTAATGAAACGCCACCGGAATCTATGATCCTTTTTCCCATCCTTGTTTTGGTATCGATCCAAAACATGTCCTTCCAATGCAGTTTTTTCCTACCCTTTCTCATCGTAAAGTTAATTTTTTGTCCCTCTAGCTCCAGCAACTATTTTTTCAAACCTCTTCTCGAGTCTGTGTTTCAGTTTTTACTTATTTGCACATGATCCTATTCCTATACAGCAAACGTAAAGAGCACTATAAGAAAATACTTATTCCAAGGCTTTAAAAGCTTTAAGGATTATATTGCTGTATAAAAAACCTCCAAACTTTTTTGCAAGCATCAATTGCCATCTTATCCCATGTACGCCTTCTCCTGAACCGTTTTTGCTTAAAGCTAAGAGTAAAATAAAAATATCGTAAACTTCTTCTTCGCCGGAATCTTCTGAAGTTTTTGTCCCCGTCTAGAGTTAAATAAAACACTATGAAAGTTCTATACTCTATAATACTACTGCTGCTAAAGTTTCTGACGACGGGATGGAAAAAAATTGGAAATCTCCATCAGTCCCCTGCATCCATCTCCATCCTGCTTGAATTACATTATGGCTCTGGATATATAGCTTCCCTGCTACTTTCAATAAAGAAACTCAGCAGCATCCCAAAAAGCATAAAAATTCTTGCAAACTATTACCCAGTAATAAACAAGATTCCTCGTAGCAGTTCTCCATACTAACTACTACTACTACTACTACTACTACTACTACTACTACTACTACTACTACTACTACTACTACTTATACCAGCTCCTTAAAGCCACCATTAAACTACCGACTGGAAGTCCTAACTTTCATTTTTTATAATGAAATATTCATTTTACTACTGCCACTTGCCTCTGGAGAGGTTACTGTGTTTTTTATAAAGTTGTTCTCATACTATCCAAGTGAAGAAGGGGTTTCTTGTAACTAGTAAAAAAGCGTTTAAATTCCTGCCTTAAACTATGTACAAGCTTTCAATTCCTTCCCTTAGGTACATCAAGCAATGTAATATCTTCAAAGTGGGTAGAATTGGCATTGGCACAGTAAAAAATTCAACAGCACTAAAGCCACATGCAACCAAGAAGCCGGTTATAAAAGTAAAAATTCTTGTTGAAAAATACGTTGAATTTCCTCTTGTCCATTTTCTAACCGGGTAGTAAAGCAGTAGTACATAATTACGTGAGAGAAATGCAAAGAAAAAGCAAGAAATATACAGTAATAACTGAATGATCGCGTGTAATTTCAAATATGAGGATTATAGTCGGATTCAATTTAAAATTTAATATTTTTGTCTCCTTGTATGCAGTAAAATAGGTCTAAATCTATGCAAGCCATTGGAACAAGAATCCAATGCAATAAACAACTTAGAAGCTCCTTCAACTGCCAACAAGAAGTTCATTCCATCAGTCTTCCCGACTGAGTCCGTTTTTTTGCCCAGTTTCTTTCCAAAGAAGTTTTTTTCTTTCCTTGTGAGACAAGCACTTACTTAGAAATTAAATCTTTGCAGTAGGCATGCATATATCTAGGAAAGTAAGTAAAGAGGTAGAAAAAAATCAGTGCAACTCCTTCACTGGAATTCTTATTCTTACCAACGCAGGCAAATCTAACTTATTTCTGGATTAAATTCCTCCGGGGAATTATTGTCACAGGCTTAAATAGAAAATGATTGAAGAATCGCTTAGTTTGAAGGTGTATTTCAATTTTTAATATGGAAAAGGCGAAAAATACCGAGAATTGAATTCACGAAACCTTTTATTTATATTTTTATTAAGGAGAAATGATTGAATAAGTAAACTTTTACATTGCAATTTGGACAATTTAATTTTTGCTAAAATCATTCCAATTTATTTTATACAACTTTAGACTTTTTTTTGTTTATTATTAGTTTAGATTTTAAAAATATATCATTTAACAAAAGGTTTTGATACGGTCAGAATTATGTTTTATTGAATAGACGACTACCGCATGTTAAAACGTATGGTAAAAAAACCTGTCATGTTTCCCATAATTGTGTAAAATTAAGTAGCTAGAAATGTCATTATTCTAATCTAATAGAGTTAACGAGATATAAATCAGTTTTCTGCTAAATTGTAAAAACAAACCTGATAATATTTTCCTAAGCCTAATTACTTTTTAGCCCTGCTCATTAACAAAGTTACTCAAACCCTATTTACTCAAAGTCTATTAAGATCCAGGTGCAATTGATGGTTGCTACTATCGTTAAATTTTCGGGGTACGCAAAATAACAATCTTCGAATGCTAATGATATGATATTGATACAGCTATTCATTGTTAATTACACTTTAAAAATCAACATCAATATAATTAAAATGTCATTAAAGTAACAATTAAGAGAAAATCAAGGTTGAAACTGTGTAAGCTAATTACTGCTTGGCTTATCGGTAGCCAATAAGTATTGAAGTAATAGCAACCAATTTAACGGCAGAACTGTCACTGTAGCCATCAATTCCATCACCAAAGTACATAATATATTACTGGTAACTGTAGCCTATTAAATATAGGCAATTTTATAAAAATAAATTACTCTCCTCCAACTCCTAACCAGATTTAGCTACTTACTTTATCTCTGGAATATTCCTTAACGACATTTCGAGCACTAGATAAGGTTTTTCTCATCTACGGTTGCAATTTACTGAAACATTATATTTACATGAATATATGCTACAGTTAAATGTTTTCGATTTTTCGTAGAATAAAAACTACAAAATTCACACCAGTACAAAATCCATATGGATTAATTGTCAAGTACTGTGCATTAAAAAAATAAATACTATACTCTTTCCTAAAACATTGCCAACACAACACTATTAATCCGCAAAATAAACCCCTCATAGTCATTAATAAGTTGTATACAATTATCTGCAATTGAACCCATCTATCTACTAGACACAATAATACTGATACTCTTCCAAACTAGATAAATAAAGTTAAGGAAAAGTAAACCCCTATAAACTCCATAAAGAAGTGGACATCGTGTGGGAAGCATGGTAGAAGTATTAATACTATTTAATATACATCTTTCTTCGTAAGATAATAATCTAGTCCGTTTCATTTCCAAGTTAGTTGGTAAGTTAGTTATGGAAAGATAAAGACGCATAATAAATTATAGTATGGGATGTGATACAAGTAAAGTAAGCATGCACTGACTCAACATACACACAATGCATAGATAGTTTCCTTCAGTAAAAAAAGAAGCTGTAGTTAGTTCTTTTAAGCAGTAGTAAAAAAGTAAGACTGGTTCACCGTTCGTACTTGGATTCTTCTATAGCATAAGTAAGAACTGCCAGGACTGAAGATCAGTCTTCGTTTCGACTTGGAGTCGAGAGGGTTATAACACTTTGTCTTGTGTGCAGTTTTTTAACGCTATTGCTTGAAAAATTGTATGAGATTTGTCAACTTCCCGTTAACGAAGATCATTTTGTGTAATATAAATAAATATGAGAATCTTGAGTAAGTTTCGAAAAAGTTCTCAATATTCCATTAAAGCTGGTGAGACAATCGGAAACGGAAAATATAGGATAACTGTCCTTCAGTAAACTATGAGACTTCGTGTTAACATTTCCACATTTCATGTGAGATTATGTAAATTGAGATAAGAAACTTGAATGGATTTTATTTGTAATTACATTACTAATTACTTTATAATTATTTCGAGTAAAAAACCTTTTCAAGTGCAGCAGCCCAACTTTGTGTAATTGTGTCAAAAGCCTTGAAAGGAAATAAGGTTGGAAAAGAGAACGTGGTGTTTTTTTCTGTAATAGTGCATGTTATGCAGAAGTTAAGTAGCAAATAAATGTGACAATTACATTTTTTATGCTATCTTACCTTCATTTTCGAAGGAACTACTGGCTGTCACTCTGCAGTACATGAATTTGTTCAATAGATCGTCGTAGTAAGGTAGTAATCTTGGAGTTACTACACATTTGAGACTATGTATACATGCAGCAGAGACTGTTGACTGCATGAGTGCTACTTTAGTAGTTAAATAAGTAATAATAAATATAAGGAACTTGTTATAAGCTTATTGTAGTGTTTGGGGTTTCTTACAACCACAATTACTATTGCTATTGCTACTACTACTCGTAATAGTGTGTCCCTGTGAAGGTTTTTTGTCTCAAAGACAATAGTACGAGTACGTATGTTAGTTAAAGTTAGTAAGCTCAGAAAGTAGAGAGTACAGATAGCAATTTGAAATTAAGCGTGACCCTGGAATGAAAGTGAGGAAAAAACTGGGTAAGTAATCAATTTTTTTGTGTAGAGAAGGTTTTTGTGTTGTATTTAATTTTATGTAACAACTCGTTACACAATTCTATCGTCGTACCCGTTCAACCCTTTACGGCTTTATGGTTACAGTACGGCTGCTATTATAATTAAGGAAGGGAGATATAATCAAGGAATAAAGAAGGGGTTTAATGGGACATCATTTTTATTCATTTCTGGTCCAGTCTACTAAATACAATCTACAATTTCTCAAGAAGTCAAAAAGTCACACAGGATGTATCTAATTAGTTCAACGAAAATATATGATCATTACTAACTTCGGTAAAAACTACGAGACTTTTGGGCTGTAGTATGATACAAAACATTATTACGAGAAGGAGTTTGTATAAAAGTTTATAAACGGAATGGTCGTTAAATTACAAGGCAGCGGAATTTATAACAATTCACAGCTTTTAAAACAAAAAATCTAATTTAAATCAGACTCAGTAAAGGATTGCCTTATACATTATTCTTGAATTAATAAATAAAATATAATCACAAAAATACCCTTAATACGCCTACAACTACAACAATTACTACACTATACTACTGCTGCTGCTACTACTACACTACTACTACTACTACTACTACTACTACTACTACTACACTACTACTACTACTACTACTACCACTACTACTACTACTGCTACTACCACTACTACT
>JAQFZX010002803.1:0-16238 GCA_034682405.1 Hydroisotoma schaefferi | reverse complement strand
CATTAAGTCCTAAAAATAATTAATAAAAAACGCATTATTAGAATTATTTTTTAGAATCCTTACAAACCTTGCATCGATCGTGCATAGTCATGCTTAAAACCAAAGTTCATTCACAACAACCAGTCAGAGAAAGTAATAAGTATTAATGCAGCAAAAACAAGATTAATTAAGATCCAACACAACGAATGTAATTTTGACTTATGCTAAAACAGTGAGCGGTATGTTTCTCATGCTGAATAATACATAAGTATATTCTACATTCCACCTGTTCGATTAATTCAGTAGTAGAAGGCATTCAATTAAAAATAGGACAAGGTATTGGCAAAGGAAATCAGTAGAAGAAAAATTGAGTAATAAAATAGCTTTTAAGGGTTACTTTCTCAATTAATTATCTCCTTTTAAAAACTTACAGGGATGTCTTGATCCTCCTGTTAGCAGGAAAGTTAAAAAGCATATCATAAAATGTTAATAAATATTTGGACAAGTATTACGAAACTTTCACATTTTTAAGGCATGCCAAAACTCAACAATAAGTAAACATTTAAATATGCAATGTCTTTGTTTTGTTACTTAACCCTAACCCGAATTCAGCGAATTGGTCATGCTTAGTTGCCTCAGGGTTAGGATTAAGGATATTTAAAAGGTTTATTTCTACGTAAATATTTTAAACGTCCAACGATTTATTAATGAACGAGTTATCTTTTTGCAAGTCAAGAAACTCAAAATCTACTAATAGAAATAAAAAATGTCCATACTTGCAATATTAATCCGTACTCCTGTGTGTAAAATAAACCATCAAACCGGAAATTAAATTCAAATACTTGTTTAACATTCAAAGAACATCGCTTATCGAATAATCACCCTTCAGTTTGAGTTTAACTTTATAGGAAATATTCCAATCTCCACACGTCACGTCACTTTTATACCATTCTTAAAAGCCAAAAATCCTACGAACTTTAGCCCTGATTAGATAGAGAGATAAGATAGCTACCTCCCACAAATCCAAAACCCCATAGAAAATTAGAATTATACTCCTAAAACCTCCAGAATACCCAATTTCTAATCCCAAAATTAAACTACTAAAAACCTAAATTCCCTCACCTTAATTTCTACATCGCCAATTTTATTCGCAGCTCTGATAATCGGCCGTCCAACCATCGACGGGAATATATGCTCTGGAAAATTTGAGCCTGCATATCCGCATTTAACAAACTGTAAAAAAAATCATAAGATTCCCAACTTTAGTTCATGTTATCATCATTCTTATCTTAAATAATGAATCAAAAATCCTTCAAAAACTCCCGTACCCCAGTCCCATTATCACAAACGATTACTTTCCTCCCCTTGCTATCCATTTTTTGAGACTTTTCTAATGTCCACTTCGACGTCCGTAATTTTTGTGTATTTTACTCCTTAATCTTCTAAAATATCTGCGTCTTCTTAAATCTCAATGACTTCCGGCCCTTTTTGGATGCTGAGGTGTGGGTGGGTCCTTCTAGACTAGACCTAGATGCTTGGAATTTCTTATAATCGCGTTCAGCTAAAATAGAGATATTTTTAGCATTTAATAATTCAGCACGTTTTAATCGTTAATGAGGTCAAGATTAAGGTCACATGAGTGCCCCACCCCCTTGCCAATTACGCCTCTTCAAGGTCAGGTCACACGTAGTAGATTTGTTTGACACTAAAGCTCGAACTAATGCAGGATTTGACACCTACGTTTGACCTGACCTTTAACCTCCGAATTAAACTGTTCATAATAATTATACCGTTAATTATAACTAAAAAGGGAACAACTGACGACTTTTTTACCCCGTTTTTATGATGTTTATTATAAAATGAGTTAAATAAAGATGATGCATCCTTTATAAAAAGTAACTTTAATTATATAATTTAATTACTCAATAATTCAATTTCCAATTTCCATCCGTCCGTCCACTCCGAATTTCAGTAAATTTTGCAGTTTTTACACCGTTATTTTTTTAAAGATTTAGCCAAAGACTTGTCAATATTTGAAGAAGTTGATGAATAAGGAAAAAGCCGCTGGGGAGTGGAATTGCGGTGACTTGACTTGATATTTTAAGGTTTTTAGTTTAGCCTATCTGGTTTTTTGTTGGAGCTATGCTTGATATTTTTTAGATGGAGCAACAGCAACAGCAACACCCGGCTTCATTTGCAGTTTAATATACAAGGAACCTGTACCGTGTATGCTGGAATAGTGGCCCGGGCTACTATTCATTTTAAAGGGTTTTGCATACAATTAAATAGAGCTTGTGGGATAGTAATTAATTAAGTGGGGCCACTATTCGAGTAATACGGTCACGGTCACGGTGTATATATATATGTCTTGAAAGTTTGACACTTTTTTGGGAGTTAAACGCAGATTTAGATGGTTAAACGTATGTAAGAAAAATGATTAGCCCCCGTTTTACAAACTAACATGAAATGAATGAGTAATTAACTCAATTTTATTTGTCATTCTTCTGTATATCATATGATGCAGGATATTATGGCTAACTTGACCACTTAAACATTTATTATTTAGCATGTAATAAATGAGATAAGAAGGAAGGGTTAGGCTGGAGGGTTTTCTGCATTTATTTGGTGTTAGTTTTGTAAATGCAAAAGATGGAGAAAAATACTCGATGCTAAAGCTCAGTTCAATGATTGTTAATATAATGTACAAAAATTACATGCAAAGCTAAAAGTTATGGGAAGTTAATTGGTTTTAACAACGGTATCATGTCGGAATTAGCTTCCTCTTCTATACCAGCTTTTTTTCAAAAGTAGATTTTAATTGTGCTTTAAAATTGAACCTTAAAACAGACAGAATAGCTCATAGTTTCAGTAAGCATTTTGAAGAAACTCTGTCCATCAAATATAGTTCGTGGTCTAGTATCATTTGTCCCAGCAAAAAGCATAATAATCCAATTATGTTTTTGATGAAGAATATTTTAAAATATTATAAGATTAATTGGCCATATTCTTTATTAATTTATTAAGCTAAATATTACACTGTTACTGGGATAACAATCATCCGGAGGAATGTTCCCGTGGAACAACTACGCAACGCTCTTGTGTAACTTCTTCGTAACTTGGAGGAGGTAGCTCTTCTTCAAACGCTTGCATTTGGGGCGTTGGGGTCAAAGTTACCACAACAATCTGGGGTGTCGAGGTCATCCGTCCCCTTCCTACTATTCCTCCCCCCATTCTGCTGTTCATGTTCCAGCCTGTTGTATTGTTACGATTGTATGGAATCGTATAAACCCCTCCGCCGGTAGTTCTTCGTGGAACGCTTCGGTTTCTTGCGTTTCCACTTGAAGAATGTACTGCTCAAATTTTAAAATCATGTAACCAGATGTGGCCAGCGCAATAATAGCATTTTTCAACTTTTTTTTAAGCCAACGTTGAAAAAATACCACAAGTTTAGAAATAAATACAACTAGCGGTATGTTTCCGGTAGTTGTGTATTAAAAATTAGCAGCTACGGTCAGTCGTGAGGTTACTTACTGGATGTAGATGAAGAAAAGACAGTTTCTTCTATACGACGCTTCCGATGGGCCCAATGGCAGAAGTAGAATATTAAGATGATCTATGAAAGAATGAAGCAATTGCTTTTATTTGGGATTGTTCTGAGGCTCTTTTTTACCAAGAATTTAAAATCTTTGCTTACCATTATGAGACCGAATGCAATAAGAGAGAAGTTTGATGCAAAGCCCATGGTATGTTTTTAAACATAAATGTCAGAATGCATTGTTAAAATCATAGCAAAAGAGACCAAAAACGGGAATAATTGAAATTTTGAAGCGTTTATGACTTAATATTTTTAACAAAATGGCGTTGGCTTATCGATTTGGTACACTGCAGTGTTTAAAGGTACAGCCTTCTCTAGTCATCTCACTCATGATTCCTAAATCTATAGTTTATAGTATAGGCGTCATACCATGATCTATAACTCTCCTACATTTATCTAATCTCATAATGAGATAAATGATTGGCGAATAGAGCAGATAAATATTTCTTATCAGTGGAATTACGTATTGTAATCTACAGAGCATCAATTTTGTTATTAAAACCTGTCCTCTGTGTACAGTACAACCATAATACAATTTCATTGAACTGGTTAATTTAGGGAACAAAAATGAAAAATGCCTTTTCTAAATGGTACCTTTCCTAAAAAGAGATGCTCATATGCTTACAGATATACATTTTGATAATAGAGCGGATCTAAAAATACCAATTAAAAGATAATTTCCTTATATCCTCCAAATTAATAGTTTTCTTAAGGGTGATGTATGTAAAAGTCATGCGTTAATGCTGTTGGAAACTGCAGTAAATTTATTTTACCGTTACAATTTACAATTTTGGCAAGCTAAAATGTTGTGCTATGGGAATTTGAAACCGTTTTCAGGGATAAATTCGCTATTATCACGTCCATTCGATTGACTTAGATTGATAGGGCGACGTCTTGACAGCATCTTCATATCGAGGTAGAGATTGTAACCGAGAATCACAACAACTTGAACCAGGTACGTGATGCTCTAATGTTACAACAATCATGGGCAGTGACCTTCTAGCCCTGTACTCATAGAGGTACTGACGCTGCGTCGATGGGATACTGTAAACCGAATGTCGCTGCTTGTTACTTCTCGGTTTTAAATAATTTGGGAACGAGGATGCTAAACGAATTAAGGAATAACTGTAATCAGCTTCAAAAGGTCAATTCATCAGAGACCGAAATAAATTTCAAATAATAAAAAAAATGATTTCAGCTTCGTTTATGTTCGCCCAACCTGCTAGTATTACATTCGATCGTCGATTTGAGGAAGACCTTCGTTTTGATACAAAATACAGAAATGCTAGGATCTGAAATGCACAAATTCCATGGCCAATGAAAATATAGAAATAACGCGTATTCCATTTCATGTAAGGTAACAAACCCAATCATTCAACTCACTCCAGCAAGCGCAACGCAAATCCCGGCTATAGCTGGCTCACTGAATATCATTCTAGTCCATGGAAAAATTTTGCGAAACCTTTAGAAATAAAACTGGCAGTCTCAATTCAGCAATTAAAGACAGCAATTTTTAAGTTTTAGGTTTGAAACAACTATTCCCTTGAACTTGACCCATGAGGTGAATTATGCTGGGTCCTGTACCTCACTCAGAAAGAGATGTGAAAAACGGGCTGAACTGATGGTAATTTTTATCTTCTCATTGACTGATATGGATTTGGTCAAATGGACAATGGGTTGTAAATCCATGGTGGATTAACTAATTTAATCTGGATGGAGAAAATAAACATCGAAGAGTCGAAACTTTTTCCAAACCTTAAATCGGTCTATATAAGTACGCAATGTGTGTAAAGTTTTGTGGAGCCGCTTCAACTTTATCTTGTGAATTGTTGACTACTGCTACTACTACGAACTTATAATTTGTCTACGTACGTGTATGTTGAAATGAGAGTATGCTTTCAAAATCTGCAGAAGTAGTGGAATGCTAAAGGGATGAACTCGAGTTAATTGTAATCGCATGGATCTCTGGTATATTAATCATATTTACAAACGGCCGAAGAGTTACATTAATACTAGCAAGCTTTAACCTTAACTCGAGCAGCATTCAATCTCATTATATTCCCATTAGAAATTAGAACCCCGAAGGTTGTATCGTATCTGCTACCAATAATAACTAGTAGTATTTGCTAGCGCAGCAATTAATAGCAATTTTGTTGCACGTTTCTAACTCTTAAACGGAAAATTGTTGGTGTAATTACAACTTGCTAATATTCACAGTACTCTTGCTTGCTATGCTCTCCTTTAGTGTGACGAAAAAATACACTAAATGTTTAATTGTTCAGATTTAAGTTTATGTAACAGCAACTTCACGCGATATACCAAATACCATGCAGTGTGTATAGCATTGCACTACGTTACTACGCACGTAGTTAAGAACATAAGGAGCATTTCATATTAGCTAAAGTTAAGACTTTGGATTATTAAAATAGTCCTTCTTAAATCCACCTCAGTCGACTAGCTTATTTTGCTTTTACTCATATCAGAATTTTAAGCTTTATCAAATAGAATCTCATAAAGTGGAGATATCGGCAGTCGCATTCCAATAGAAATGCAAACTACAAATTAAAAGTATTTTGATGGGCATGCAGCCATATGCAAGGCCCTTCTGTTCGAGATTGACGGGATACTAGTGGCATTTTGCTTAGAGGCAAATATTTATTTTCAAGGCAAACTCCAAGTTTTTAATCAGGAGGCAGGACTGTCCACAAATCGTTGGGATAAAGTGCTATCTAATCCAGTAGTAGTAGTTTATAATCATTTTTTGTTAAACTGATTAAAAGCTCAATTATTGCCTCTTTTGATTGATTTGCTGATTTGTCTTTATTCCAGCACCATGCCCATGTAGACATGTACGGTTGAAATATTGCATAAAAAATTATTCTTACACCAAGCTGCTTGCTGCTTGACATAATTAACAGCTTTTGTAGTAGTGGTACTAGTGGTGCACTGACTCATACACATACTTTGTCTACGGCATTAGTTTAGTTGGCTTAGTCAACCAAAACGCACAGCTACCGCCTCCAAAAATCATGAATTAAAAAAGTTGTCTTGATTTATGACTGACAGACTTGAAATTGAATAGAAGAGAGACTGGACAAGATTCCTAGAATAAAGGTCAGACTCAAGAATGCTTTAGCAGTTGCTTCACTTAAAAATTACACTAAAACTGTGCTCGAGCTCAGCCCCATTCATATCAATACTCTTTTTTTTTATGCGAGATTAGTTCCAATTGCAAGTTATCTTTTGTTAATGTGACTCATCCACACACCAAGAATTAGTCGCATGTTAACTAATATTATTGCAATTATTATAATTACTTACCATCCTTATTAAATTATACTTTTACAGACTAACATGAAACGATTACCACGAATCGTTCCTAGACCTGGAAAAGATGTTGGCAAAAAATGTTGTGCTTATATATAACTTGTTTCTTAACAGATGCTTTGGTCAGTCTATCTCCAATTATTATCATAATCAAAAGTGCTGATTTACCGTCCACTGCTGCCATATTATATTCAATATAATTTTCATAATCTTTTATACAAAAGTTATTTCCAAACCTGGTTCAAAGTGTTCTATCCTTTACTAATTAAAAATAATTTTGAAGAATAAATAAAGGGACGTTTTAAGAATAGTTAAACTCAATCAACCGCATAGTGTAGTCGTGGTGTAACCAATCAGTCGTGTGGGTGTGATTAACGAATTTCATGCATTCAATTATCATAAAACTAATGGAAACTTTTAGTAGTTTGTAGTAAAATAATCTGCAATTTATACTTCAGTGTCTCCAAATAATACTTTATCATGCAATAAATATATCATAAAGTAGCGAATAATACATTAAATTAAAAGTAAAATATAACCGATAAAAATTCCTCTTCTTAACCGGTACGCTACATTTACAATGTAGACGTTTATTCCTGTCACTATGAACTATCAATCCACCAAAACCAACCATTTATAGACTCTTTCCTTTATCTAATCGATTTTTAAACCGAAGCAAGCAAATTCTTATAAAAATATAGCATTTCATATGAAAGATGATGCAACAACTTAAGCCTTTATCAAACAATGACTGCATCGTGCATCCGTTTATTGTAGACAAAGTAGACATCCTCTCTGAAAAGTTAAATATTGACCAGCTCCAGTGTCCAACGTAGACCCCGACTAAACAGTAAACTGGCAGTTTTCTTGTCAAGTAAACGCGTGAATCAAGCTTTGCTCTGAAGTGATGGTTTATTTCAAGGTGTTCTTCTACCCGATTATCCGACCGATCCGAAAGCCCACAGGAAACATTCGTCTCAGCGGGAATAAACCGTAGAAACCGTGCCATCCCCCGAAACCCGTATCACTTCATTTCCTGGCACGGAACCACTTTTATTTACTAGAGTTGTCCTTCCCGTCAACTAGTTCTAGTACTCGTAGTGATCAGCTAAGGTGATGATGATAAGACAGGCGAGATAAGTATTATTTTAAGACTTCAATCTACAAACATCATCAGGAGAAACGCTACCATACGCTGCCACGAGTAGTCTTGCGACGACGGACATAATAATATACTTTGACTTTTCAGCTTTCCGCATGAAAATTTGCATACACTTTTGTGTAAAGTTGTGAAAAAAGGAATAAAAGCTAGGTAAGATAGCCCAAAAATGGACTTCAGGGCCAAGAAGGACCTTCCCAATCCACGGGAAACGGCTTCAGTCATCTCGAGACTCTTTTTCTTGTGGATAGTTCCACTATTTAGAAAAGGTTCTGGGAAGGACTTAACTATCGATGATATGTACAACGTACCTCATGAAGATATTTCCCACGAGTTGGGACTACGGCTTGGCAAGTAAGACCAAGGGATATTTTTCTTTACCTTTGTACAAATAACCAGCGGGTGACTTGTTACCCGTTTCAATATTAACTTCCTGATTTTGTACGGGTTTACGTGGAATAAACGGTATTACCGCAGTATGCAAGGTGTTTTCCGTTTTCCCGAATTTCAATCTATAGAATTGAGCAGTCAGTCACAAAATGCTTGTAGTTGGATTTAATCTAACTTTGCATTCTCTTGCATTGCATACATTCCTTCCAAGTTGATGTTTAAACCAATATCCTCAAAACTACTCTTTCCATCCTGATTACAAGCATGACAGCAAATGGCCTAAATGATTTAATTTTAAGATGATTATCGTTGCATTAAAACTTGAACTAAGACTGAGTTGAACTTACTCGCATGAATACCATGAAGTAAATACCATACCCTTGCATTTATTGAGGGTCTTGACGTTCACTTTTTTCCATACCCTTTGCCATTACTATGCATGCATATTAATACTGCAGTTTTTTTGCTGTCTTCTCTGACTCTAACATGAAGGATTACTTTTTTAAATGGTGTATTTTTAGAGAGTGGGAACGTAAGCGTGTCTTTGCTGAAAAGAATGGGACGCAGCCGAAGTTTTTTAAAACGCTGACAGCAATTTTCGGAAAGAATTACATTTTCCTTGGTATTGCTCTTCTCTTTGATGAATGTGTTATTAGGTTAGTCATAATGACTTGGAAACTCTAACCTTTTTCTACTCATTTTCATAAATTGAAGTGGAATTTGAAATTAATTTTAGAGTTGCTCAACCAATTTTCTTGAAACGTCTAATCCGGTCGTTTAGTGGCCACAGCACCTCAGACTCCGAACAGTACATATGTGCGGCCGGAATTTGCCTAACCTCTTTGCTACACGCTGTGATTATTCATCCACTTGCCTTCGCTATTTTACATATCGGGATGAAATGCCGGTTATCTTCTTGCTCTTTAATTTATAGAAAGGTTAGGCAAAAACTCTATATTTCGAGACATTAATTTATTATTAACATCAGGCAAATATCAAGGAATGCTTTTAGGATTCTAGTTACAAATAATCAAAATTGAACTTTTATTAACAGACATTGAGATTAAGCAATGCTGCTCAAGAGGAAACGACTGTAGGGCAGTTAATAAATTTACTCTCAAATGATGTCAATCGATTTGACATGAACCTCTTATTCATCCCGTATCTTATTATTGGACCTATACAGACAATTATATTTGTGTACTTTCTATGGGAAGAGCTGGGGATTTCTTGCCTTATCGGAGTTGGATTTGTTTTTGCACTCATGCCAGTTCAATGTAAAATAGCTATGCATGGATGTATTGCTGGCCAAGACTTAGAATCTATTTTTATAAATGTAATGTTACATTTTCGTCTTTCAGACTATTTGGGAACGGTTTCTCGAAATTTGAGATTCAAAATAGCTCAAAAATCGGATGAAAGGGGCAGAATAATGAATGAGATTATTATGGCCATAAGAGTTATCAAACAATACGCTTGGGAACTTCCCTTCTCATCAATGATTAACAGCATTCGCCGGTAAGGCAAATTGCAATTTTAATTCCGCTTACAGGCTCTCCTTCCACTGAAGTGTAAATATTTGTTTGTTCGAAACTTTATATTCCAGAGAAGAAGTAAAGGTCCTAAAAAAGCGAGCCTATCTCCGATCCTTCTATCTGTCACTTTTTCTCTCTTCAAAAAATCTCATCCCATATCTTACAATCCTTGCCTACGTTCTTTTTGGACATACTCTTACGGCAGATAAAGTATTTTTTGCCGTTCCAATCTTTGATGTGATCATCTATAATATGGTCTCAACGCTGCCCTCAGCCGCTGCAGGATTCGGTGAGCTTATAGTCTCCATCAAAAGAATTGAAAGATTTTTGCTGTTGGAGGAAATGCCGAGCAAGTATTTGGGAAGTTCGTCCGATAAAAATGAAAATGTGATCCCTTGTCAGGAAAATATTCTGCCTGTTGTTAAATTTAGTAACGTTATAGCAAGGTTTGTGGACATTTTGCTGTGTCACTTTTACTACTTGAGCAAATTTTATAAAAAGGTACTTTATTGTTCATTTAGTTGGAACAAAGATAAGTATCATTTGGACCATGTAAACGTCAACTTGTCAGGATCAAAACTGGTAATGGTTGTTGGACATGTCGGTTGCGGAAAGGTACATACATTTGCATTGCTTTTAAACCCTCTGTATCCTTATTTTACTCATTTCTAAAATCATTGCAAACCCTTAGACTTCCTTTCTTCAAGCATTACTGTCAGAGATGCCAATATCTTCAGGAAAACTTTATGTAGACGGAAGAATATCATATTGCTCACAAGACCCTTGGATATTCTCTGGAAATATACGGCAGAATATTCTGTTTGGGCTTAAATATGATGAGGAGCGTTATGAAGAAATAGTAAATGTTTGTGCCTTAACTGATGATTTATTTCAATTACCTCAAGGGGACATGTCCCTTGTAGGTGAACGCGGAATAGCCCTCAGTGGGGGTCAAAAGGCTAGAATCAATCTAGCTCGAGCTTTATATAAGGAAGCGGACATTTATTTATTAGATGACCCTTTGAGTGCTGTAGATTCTAGAGTTAGTCAACATATTTTTAACAAATGTACCAAGAAATATTTAGATGGAAGTTTGAGAATTTTGGTTTCTCATCAATTGCATTATCTCCCGATGGCCGATCATGTCATTGTAATGAAAAGGGTAAATCTTTTACAACATTTATAACATGCACTAACACTTAAAAGCAATAAACTCTAAACCTACATTAACCTAAACTTTACTTTTGAAAAACTCTAGGGAGAAATAATAGCCCAAGGGACATATGAAGAATTAGTTAGTCGAAACATTGACTTTGTGAATATAATCATTGGTGAAAAGGAAGTTGATCTTTATCGTAAAGCTAGCATAACTAGACTGGAAACGGTAGGCCAATGCAACCATAAACTTTGAATAGCCAGTTTACTTTTTTTAATGACTAATCCTACTTTTTTACAATGCGTTACGTTTACAATTATTTTAATTCTAGATCGAAGATGAAATTAAAAAGGAGAAAGAAACCCAAGATTCCAATGAAGAAAAAATGGCCGTGGGGTCCGTATCTGTTCAAACCTACTGGGAGTACTTCCGCTCGGGGGATTCACCCATTGGAATGTTTTTTGTCTTTTTAGGGTTTATTTTGTCCCAAATTTTATTCTCAGCCTCCGATTACTGGCTAAAACATTGGTTAGATTTTTTTGCATTAACATTTATTGCATTGCCAATAAGCAAATGACGAAGTCTTTGATTTGTAGGACGACCAAAGAGGAGTCATATTCATCAAAGCTGAATTATATTAGACATTCTGGAAACGAGACTGAATCTGCAAAAAACGACACGATTGAATACCCAACCGCAGACAGCCTGATCGGTGACATGCCATCATTGTATGATGGACGGAACGGCGATATCGCAACCTACAGTGCTCTCATAGCACTGATAATTTTCGCTACAAATATCAACTCTGCTTATTTCTTCAGATACTGTATGAGGATCAGTGTCAATATTCATAATAAAATGTTCGGCAGCCTTGTCCATGCTCCGGTGAAGTTCTATGATGATAACCCTTCCGGTAATTAACTACCTCTGAAAATCTGTCGAAAATTGATGAAATAAAATTTCAGTTTTGGTAAATAATTAAAGAATTTGACTGCAGGTCGGATGATGAACAGATTTACTAAAGATATTTGTGCAATAGACGAGTCATTACCTTCGGCCTGTTTTGACGTAATTACAATTTTCTTAGCAATGCTGGGAGTTATTGGTATTGTGATTTATTCCAACATCTATGCCATTGCACCGAGCGTTCTGATGGTAGTCGCTTTGTGGCTTATCAGAAGATTTTACATTCAAACTGCTCGTGATGTTAAAAGAATTGAAGCAATCAGTAAGTTTTTTACTACTTTTTATGTGTCAGTCAGCTTTACGCAAGCAACAATTCAACAATTCATATGCATATTTTAATGCAGCAAGAAGTCCATTGTTCACTCATCTCACGGCCTCCGTTCAAGGTAAAGGACACTCCAAATAAAAGGTTGTGGCTTCAAATTTAACGAAGTTTATTAAATGTATGCGGTCTGTCTCATGAAAAATCAACTAGGTTTGACGACAATAAGAGCTTCTGGGCGTCAAAATGTCCTTATTCGCCAATTTGATGCTCATCAGGTACCGTAATCCGACCGATTTGCTTTTCTAAATTTAATGGAATGAGCAAAAGCACATATCTAAAAGGTTATCTTATAACTAATAGGACAATCATTCAGCTGCCTGGTTCCTGTTCATTTCATCAAATCGATGGTTTGGAATCTGGCTAGAGATGATCTCAGTAACTTTTTTGACAATCGTTATCTTCAGCTTTTTTGTTATCACTAACTGTAAGCAGAGCAAATCCAACAAACATCATAAGCACTTTTGTAAAACTGCAATTAGGCATGAGC
The DNA here is from genome assembly GCA_034682405.1 of Hydroisotoma schaefferi. Lineage (NCBI taxonomy): Eukaryota > Metazoa > Arthropoda > Collembola > Entomobryomorpha > Isotomidae > Hydroisotoma > Hydroisotoma schaefferi. Next base: position 3,319 of record JAQFZX010002803.1, on the reverse strand, counting down.
GTTTGAGTTAATTATTTTTGCATTTAGCTGTCGACAGTAGTGGAAATGTTGGTCTTGCAATTTCATCCGTATTGAGTGTGACATTCAAGTTCCAATGGGGGATGCGTCAAAGTGCTGAAATAGAAAATCTAATGACATCCGTCGAAAGATGCCTGGAATACACGAAAGTGAAACCTGAAGCCTCCCTAAAATCAACTGACGGTACAAGATTTACTGCTTAATTAGTACCTTCGAAATTCTAAAATGCGACATTTTGTTGGTCGTGCATACACAAAAATTGTACAGTTTTCAACTTTCTCAAATTTAGAAAAACGACCCTCAAAAAACTGGCCAAGTGACGGAGCAGTTAAATTTTCAGACGTATGCCTAGCCTACGAAGACAAAGAAGTATTGAAAAATCTTTCTTTCGAAATAAACCCCAGAGAAAACATCGGGATAGTTGGAAGGACAGGGGCAGGTAAAAGCTCCATTATTTCAGCACTGTTCAGGCTAACTGAGCCAGAAGGAAGTATCGTCGTGGACGGAGTTAAAATAACAGAAATTGGGTTACATGATTTGAGAAAAAATATCTCCATCATTCCCCAAGACCCTGTGCTCTTCTCAGGAAGCATTAGATATAACCTTGATCCATTTGGACAATATCCGGATGAAGATCTTTGGGAGGTTTTGAAGGAGGTTTGTTCGCAGTTATCTATATGAATCTAATTTATTTAAGATTGTAGTGGTTATCCTGAAAAGTTTTGTCCAAAATTCAGGTCAATCTTAGCGAAGAAGTTCCAGCCCTTGATTTCAAGGTGAATGACGGAGGAAGTAATTTTAGCGTGGGACAAAGACAACTCGTTTGCCTTGCTAGGGCAGTCCTTCGTAAAAACCGAATTATTGTCATGGATGAAGCCACGGCTAATGTGGACCATAGGTAATGATAATGAGGAATATGAAGATTATTATTATTAGCAAAGTAATGATTAAAATGAGGATTAGTTCTAGTGATGTTAGTCAGTAATTTATTTCTTTAATTTAGAACGGATGAGTTCATTCAGGAGACGATTAGAAAAAAGTTTAAAGATTGCACAATAATCACAATCGCTCATAGGCTGCATAGTGTTATGGATTGTGATAAGATTCTTGTGCTGAGAACTGGCTCCTTAGTGGTACGTTGACTTCTTCAGTTTAATAATTAGTTTAAACTTTCGATTCGCATGAATTTTTTTTGGGAAACTTTAGGAGTTCGACCATCCACACGTCCTTTTGAGTGATCCTGAGAGTGTTTTATCATCCATGGCTCGTCATACTGGGAGGTCGAGTAATGCTCATTTGAAGAAAATCGCCGAAGCAGTAATTTTACTAAAGTTTTAGAAAATGTTTATTGTTTGAGGGGTTTTTTATAATCAAGGTATTTTTTCATCCCTATTATTTAGGCTTTTAGAAGAAACCAAGACCTAAAGGGAAGCCGAGCCTCCTCAATAGTATAAAACTAAAACTCTGAAACACGGAAATATTTGCTTATGAAGCGATGAATCTGTAAATTGCAAGTTCTTGTACAAATTGTAAATAGCGTTGCAAAATATTTTTTTAAGCAATTTACGTATGAACATTATGGAATTGTGTATCTCACTCAAGCAACTGACCATATATTTCAAAATTAAAATACATATATATGCGGGCATCATTATCTAAATCTGTGATGCGTTGGATATACATATTGTATTCAACATGTAAACCTTATAATTGCTTCTACAAGTAACTTTGACTCTGACAAACGACATGTGATACTATTACTAAATTGGTTATGTGTATGAGACGGACAAAAATGCTCGGAAGTAATATTTAGTTAGATGTTAATGCACAAATTAATTTTGAGTGCCTGATATTGATATTTCATTCTACTCTTGATAATAATTTTATCAAATAACAAATAAATGTTTCAGTATGGAATTCTTTTTATCAACCAGTAATTTTTCGTACTCAGGACCGTTTCTAAGGATTCTAAGGAAAATATCCGTCACAAAAAACTTTTCACATCTACAGATTTCAAAACTCATAAGTCCCATAAAAATCTTTTTGCATATTTAAATTTTATAGCTCCCTACGACACCTGTTTAAAATTATCAAGTTCATAAACTAACACAGCAATGTACGGTTTTGACCCTTCCAAATTCGTACCCCAAAACTACCCTGAAATATCCTTCATAAAAAGTCAAGGATGTCCTCCAAGGAATACTTCGCAATTGGACTACACGAAAGGATTTTTCTGTAAAAGTTGGGGTGACAGTTTCGACTGTATCTGCCCACCTAAAAAAGACCTCCCTCAATTCAGACAATGTCCACACCCACAGCCAATCCCCCCTCAATCAGAAATAGTACGAAGTCTCGATTACTTTTCAGTTCCACCCTCAAGGCCCCTCGGAAGTTATCTTGGAGAAAAATCTACCTATGTTCCAATGGCTAAAAAATATGGACTGGTGGGTTTTTACACAGAATGCTCACCAAAACTTCTTCGCAATCGCAATTATTTTAACCTTATTTATTGAGAAATACTCTGTTTAAATCAGCAATTCGAAGATCCTTGCCCAAAGCGTGAGTTGGGGTTCAGTACAGAGTGCCACCCAGGATCTTATCTCAAACCTGATTTCATTCATGTAAGTGTCTAAGTGACGCGTCGTCTAAGCTGTAAATTACAGAACGGCCATACCTTGTAGTCTAGTCTGTCTAATAGAAATCCAACTTTGTTTTCAAGGGTGACTCTATCTGCGGTACTTGTACCTCAAAACCCCGAAAAAGCTTCGCAAACGGTTCGATGCTCACGTCGGCTCTGAATAAATCCCCTTTCGTTTGTGAAGACGACTTTCCGGGATATGACATTTCTTCCAATCTCCCGTTCAAAGTTTGCTTCACGCAATACCCGAAACCGGAGCCGATAAAGATAAGAACCGGAGTGGAACGAGCCCTGCACCCTTCGTCGTACCATGAAATTACCTCAACTTATCAAGAAACCTATCGAGACTTTGTGAAACTGTACTCAAACCTTTTCATTCCGCATTAACTTATACCAAAGATAAATTAGATTTGATCTCTTAAATATCATATGCAATTATTTATACTCTTTTTTAGTAAAACCAAAAAGCAACTGGCCCTGTACAAAAGTCCTTTAGTAATTGACTGCCGAAGAGCTCGCAGAACTCTTGAAGCAGATCCAAACCCGAGCCTCGTTCTTGGGGTCAATAATGGACCGCTTTACGTCAGTGCTAAACCTATTAGATGGAAGTCGCGTGTAAGGCGCTGTCCACCTTGTCTAGACTCTGGCTTGGGATTTAAAATA
>JAQFZX010002802.1:0-16238 GCA_034682405.1 Hydroisotoma schaefferi | reverse complement strand
CCAGGAAATAGCTCGCCAGAACAATCAGTTGAGGTTTCATACATTTTATGAGCCACCCCCGTAGCCCCGCAGCTACAAAAGGGTTATCCTCGCCCAACCTTCCGCCACCTTACCGTACCGTAGAAAACATGACAAGTTGTACACGAGGTATAATCGGGGTTTACTTATAACAATACAATCAGAATCCACGGTTTTCGTATTTCACAAATAGGCTACTTTCATGCTGAAAAGCAGGTTTAGGCATGAAATTATAGACTTTTTCTATAGGTAAAGTCTTCATACAGATGCAGATTTAATGTAATACTAATACTAGACAAATACTAAACTGGATATCTAGCATCAACTTGTTAAGATTGCATGGAATATCTCTTGATAAAAATTCATCATGGTAATATGAAATATGCATTTATTTTATGCCCTGTATGCAGAATGGACTACTACATTTTTTTATTTATCCCAATTTCTCTACACCCCACAGTAGCTTGCATGTTTGTTCAATTACGTTGTATGATGGTTAAACTTTCTAAACAAGCAAATCTATCAAGCAAGTTAGCTCGTTTACCATTTTCTCAAAAAATCTCATGCAATGGTTGTGTAGCATTAGTAAATCAACTAGACCTAAACTAAATCATGCTGCGTAGGAAAGGTTTGGAGGGCTAATCTGACAGTTAAAGAGAATTGAATCTACAACCTGACAAAGGAACTTACCATCGACTACAGGGGTATGAGGAAAAAATTGGAAGTTTAATTTTAGCTCTAATTATTATAACTCTCAAAAACAACAGTACCAACAAAGCTACGACCAATTCACTCCAACTACTGCAATAATTATCTATCTCTTCTAAAAAAAGGCAATAGACCCCAACAAACCTCGTAACTGAAGATAAAGGAATCAAATTCAACCGAAGTCCAACTGAGGACTAAACAGTAAGATAGGATCAAGATGAGAATAGAAAGGAGTTGTAAAAGTAATAATGCTGCAGATAGACGAGGATTGAAGAAAGTAGTCAAAGATAAAGAAACAAACTCTGTTCATTCCTTGTCCTGGCTGTAGTTTCTTGGTGTGTTTATGTGTATGCATATCTATGTAAGGGTAGAATTGCTTTGGGAGAAAGCATGCGATAGTTGAACTAGTAGAGAGTTTGATCCATCCCGATTTCGTAAGTAAATGTGATTTGAACTTCATCCAACTTTTGAGAACTACTCAAGGAGAAAAGATGGAAAGGGTTGGAGGTTGAATGCTAAGGGAATCTCTTGAGATTCCTTGTTCTCTACAACAGCCTTTTACTGCTTTTACAGAAGCCCACGCCACATAGGACTGGGTGGGCCACTGCTACTGGCCACTACTACTCACTAGATAAATCTAGAGTTATCACGGCCACTACTGCTGCTAAACTAAGTTTTAAAATATTATGCCTTTATCAAAAAATATATTTTGAGCATCTTCCTCATGTACTTTTTCAAACCGATCCTCAACGTTTCCTTCCTAAAAGGAGAACGTATTTTCAAGCGGAGATTTCACTCTGAGGAGAGATATGACTTTTGTATTGGAGCAATAAAGAGTTTTTAAATTCCAGCAGCTTGTTTGAAATCTGGCAGGAAAACTGATGGGGAGGAGAGTTATTATTGGGAAGTATGCTGTAATAAGGATATGTGAATTGAGTTAGAAGAAACAACTTTCTCCGCATTGAATGAAGTAAAGTAAAAGGATGTCTACAGGATGCCACGACTGTTACAGTTACGAGGACCATAAACATCTATCAAAGTAGGGGTGCATTGCGTTTCACTCGGCAGATTTCTACTTCCACTTTATTTTTTGTCTGTATAGCGATCTGGATGGGGTGTGAAAAATAAAATACAGATAGTTGTCTCTGAAGAGTTTGCACAGAGACGGTGGTGTGGGAAAGATTTAGGAAAAACTGCTTGAGCAGACGAGAAACTTTGGGATGACACTGCATATTTACCTGATGGGCTAAGGATAAAACTTGCTAGTGAAGGAATCACGTTAACGGATTTTCTGGAAATGAAACAGCCATACTATAGCCCCCGTTTCAAAACCGTGCAATAGTTTACTATGTTGTAATTTAACATTAGTATCTAAAACTAAAGAGTTACGCTATTTATTAGTAGGTAGCTTTAGATTTGAGTATTTTGTTAAGTACAGGAGTAAAGATCAATTTACAAACCATCAAAGCACAAAAGGGTTCATATAAAAGCTTATGGCATTTTTATATCATTTCCAGATGTAAAGAGGGGTTTTTGCAGTTTGCCGACGGAGATATGTCCACACCATCAACTCAAGCTATCCAAATTTGTGGTCAAAATAACGCCTTCTCTCCTCCTGTGGTTGTTTTTGGGGATCAAGGGATGTCCACGCTTATGCTCAGGTGAGACTGCACTACTTACTTTACTATCACACCGCGACTACGACAACTCAAGCGACTGGAGCCTGTCAGAATGTTGACGTGGTCATGGGCTTGCTTATAGTGCTAAGCTGCCTCCAATCTTGTCCAACTATATACCTTTTAGACATACTTTCTTCTACTTCTTAGTTAAAGAATATGGTGGGCCTTTACTTTGAGCTAGGTGGAAGTATGACGATCCAAAACATCATAGGAAGCTTGCTTGTTCTGCAGTCTGGACAAAACGCAAAACTTGCTTCAATAAAAATAGATAAATGTATTGTATTATATATGCTCGGTTGCTAGTGGGGTGACCAAGCAAAACATAAAACTTGAAGAATAATATGAATATAAGATTGCTATCCTAACAGGGCATGTAATGAAGTGACTTAAGAAGTACTGCGGAAGAAGTCATGACGCTAGCTTGGAAAGGAACTGAGAGATATTTGTATCTACATAGTGTTGTCTACCGACAAGTTTTGTAAATAATAACTTGATTAAAAGTTAGTAAATATAGATGATATGCCGAATAAATGATAGTGAGCCTTAAGATACGGCTTTCAGTCTATTTAATTTCTTCCTTAAAGACAATAATATACCAAGGAAGCTAAAATAACTAGATAGGTTAGACTACAGACGCCACATATAATACTGAATAAGGATATAAATAATGCGGAAAGAGTTTTAGTTTTATGATGATAGTCTAAGACCAAAAGGGATAAAACGATTTTACGGAAATGAAGTGATAAATGCTACCCGGCTCATGATAAAACAATCCACGCAGGCAACTGCCCGTCTGCCAAATTTCATTTGGCAGGGGCTTTTTAACATCTGGCAGAATCATAATGAGAACTAATGTCATATAGATTATCCATTAAAACTATCTTAGATAAAGACACTACCACTTTTAGTCATTCTGGGACGGTGGAAGAATGTCCTCGGCAGTTGAGTAATCCTTATAACGATCAGCGTTAGGTTAAGAAAGCAATTGTTACAACTACTGCATATTTTATGCATTCCCATAACTCCTCTGTGTGTGTGGTCTGAATTTGGGACGTCCGCTCTGCCATAAGCTTTCTCCCATGCAACATGCAACATAACATTTTAAGCACAGTACTATCATCAGACCCAATCGTGCGCTGAAGCAGTTAACACGGTTATAAATGTATTATACAATGAACCCGTCTGGTCCTATTTGTAAACAAATGTTTGTTCTTATTTGCTGTCTAATTTATAGAATCGAAGGTAAGTCAAGTCAATCTCAAGTGCTCGCTTACGTGAGCTTCTCCTCGGCGGATGATCCTATCGTGGGCGATCCAAGTAAAGGAGGCCGTCTCAGACCTCACTCAGGTAAATTATCTGCAGAACAATAATACTGCTTACTACCGATAAGTATACCTCGTTCGTGTGCATATCACGTTGTTTGTGGACATGTGTGCCTTCGGGTCTAAGAGATATACTGTAGTACGTAAAAGGCTATTTGTAGAATACAAATACACTTACGATAGCAACTAGTTTATGGATAGTAGTCTCAATTATCTAAATGAGTATAGTTATTACAGTTTATCCTCCTTTCGACGAGAAAGATAGGGCAAGACTATATTACTTCAGGCTGTTTTGTACTTTCTCTTAGTTATAATTATAATCAAGTTGCAGGTTATGAAACTCTTGCTTCGTACTTGTACTTTACCATCAGCATCACTATGTATGCATATACCATTTCTCTTGATTTTAGACTAAATTATTCATTAAAAAAGCGACGCCTAGAATACTCCTCAGAAAGACGTTTTAAGCTGATTATTTCCGGAGGTTTAGTTCGTGCTTTGTTTAACGAATTGTGCGAAATAGCTAGATAGATATTTTATCAGAAAGCATGTACATTTATTCTAAGCACTTACAAGAAGACAAGATCAAGAGGTTTATGGAGTCGAGCTCAGCAAGCGTACTAATTTAGTAAAAGATAGCTGTGAAAATAGTAAAGACATCCTTCTTTCATATAATTTTTGCTTTAATTAAACAGAAGCTTTTATGATTCGTATTCCACCCATTAGACCAAAAAACTTATTTAAAGGGGGCTGTATCCAAGTGGATTTATCCCTACGCATTCATTCATATTCAATTCATTCATAGATCAGTTTACTGGAGGCATATCTAACTTTCATTCCTCATGTTCTTGGTTAACTCGATGCACAGAGAGCATGTCCTTATGGGTTCTCTTGTCAGCAAAGTTTTAACCTTTTAACATTTCATGACACCGTTACGAAGCCGTATTTTATGCACACTTAGTTTGTCTTGAGTCCTTATTCTGTAACTATACGCTATGTTCTCTCTCGATTTTTAATAATTTCTATTTCTTCTCTCGTATGTATGCTTCTTCCATTAAAAGTGTGTGACTGGACTTATGAAAGCTGTTGGGAAAACGAGTGTATTCTAGCTTCACCAGGATATCCAGGGCTTTTCCCTCCTCATCGCCGATGCCGCTACTTTCTCCAAGGAAATTCAACCATGGATAAGATTCGTATCCGTTTCCAGTCTTTAAACATCCCACCACCCCCGTAAGAACCAGTTTAAATGCCTTATAACACTCCATTGTAAATATTAGAATACGATAAAATGCACAAGTAAAAGGATGCAAGACTAGACAGTAGAGAAAAGATCATGTCTTGTGTTTAAAAATTCAAGTTACGCTAGTCCCCTGAATGTACCCTCTCTCACGATTATTTTTTTAAATCATACCTAGAATATTAAAAAGAATTTGCAAGAAGACAAGGAGTTTAGGACGTTGTATCATAGAAGTATTGAATTGCTTGCATCTTCATCCTCAAAATTTCAATGTCTGCATGTCTTTCTGTATTGCAGGTTGTGTTCAAGTCATCATATAGCAATTTGGCGGAGAAACGTGTCCAATCTGGCTCACTTGGGACCTCCGTGGAAAACTTTGTGTCAGCATTCTGACTCTTTCGTCGAAGTAGAAGGTGGACAAGCTTTAGTCGAATTTAGATCGGGCTCTACCACGTCCCCAAATTTGTACAATGGATTCAGAGCATCAGTGAAATTTATTTATACCGGTCCACCAGTGACAATCCCGATCCCTACAACAACCACGTCATCCCTGGATAGCGATGATTATAGCAATTTAGAGTACCACAATGGACGAAAACGAGGTGAAAGCCATGAGAAAAGTATGGAAGAACCTTTAGGCTATGCACGAGCTCCGACAGGTTAATTTAATATTCATTTTATTCAAATTATCATCAAATTCTTAAAAATAATCATCGGGAAGCAATTAATGCAATGTGATTATTCTGGAAAATCCCATAAATCAGCAGATTCTGGAAGGGTAGAAAGTCCAGAAATGCTGCAGACACAGTGCGGCCAAGTTCTTGATGGGAATTCCATTCGGGGGAAAGGATTTAGATTGAAAATTCCTAAAGATCTTTCTCTACCTGCGACTAGCACTAATTCAATGAATTTGGGTGGTAAAGGGAAAAATTCTAGCGGAGGAGGATTTTCAAATGTCAATTCAAATTCCAAAATACCATCAGAACCATTTAAGTGTCGAATTGAGTTCTGGGGAAAACCTACGGATGTGGTTTTACTTATTTTATCCAATTATAAACTGAGGTAACACCTTAACCATAAGTATATTGATTACTGCTTATGTCCTGCTGCTATGCAAAAAGGCAATAATACGCAACAGGATTATCTAACGAATCTCCTGATAGTGGTAAAGTTTTTAGCTTTTTCCCTCTATTCCTCAGAGGATCGAATTGCTCTACACAAATTGATGTATACGACCTACTTGAAGAGGATGGAAATCGAACAGGATCTGAACGCCTTGCACAGAAACTATGCGGTCCCACTGGTAACTCCATAAGGAGATTTACATCTTCGTATCACAGGATGGCCATTGTTATCACTGTTTCTCCGTATGAAAGGCCCATTGGATCTGAAGTTGTTCAGGGAGCTTTCCAATTTCATGACGGTATGTGTCATTCACTCTTAACATCATCTTGAACATGCGGCGCATGCCATGTGTCGTTCCCATATAGAGTTGTAATGTTGGAGAATACTATTTATTCCTCTGAAATGTTACACGATGGCTTACACGAAGGTTTGGAGTAAATATTTGGTATTAGGTTTCCTAGAATTTGGTTGATAATACCTTTAGAACTAGAACTCACAGTAATGTTTTTCGTGACTTCGTCTGTAATTTAAATTATAAATTAGCCGTCCAACAGTAAACGCTTAAACCAGAACGTACACAATGTGGTAGTACATTTTAATTATTTGCTACAGTTTAGAATAAAGTTTGGTGGAAACTTTGGTCCATGTATGAATATTCATTGTAAATATAAGAGCTTAACTTTCTATCTTCAGGAAAAACAGACCTTTTTCCTTGCATATCATGCTTCCATCCGGCAAAACCCAAATAATCTTCCGTTTTGCTTCACAATTTATTTTCATAAATAAAATTAATGAGGCCTTCTAAATAGGAGTATTAAAAACACACTATCTTACACGTGAACTTGTAGCAGTCCAACCCATCTTAATCGAGTTTTCTGAGTCTCCACTCCATTCCATAGTGTTATTTTTATTTCATGAGGCACGTAATGCATTGCTTTGTACCACCGTGGCGTATTACATTCACTACTTCTGTAAAGTTCACCTAAGGAATACTTTAGGTGTACTCAATTCACTGTTCGAATATGGTATAAAAAGTACAAGCGATTCTTATAGTCATATCCTATTACATAATTTTACAAAGCGGATCCGCCATTTACTACAGGAACGAGGAACTACTACGGAAATAAAAGAGAAAATGAGCTTAAGGAACTAGAGAAGCGTTTGTCAATAAGATATTTCCTAAAAACTTCAGACTTCAGAATACCCAACATAGATACCAATAAACTTATTCAGCAAACATACTTATGAGTTGGGAAAAGATGTCTGGCATTTTCACGGATAAGGCGAGATCAGGGTTACAAAGCAAATATTTCCTTTACATTTGTGAGAATCAACTTTCTTGGAAGCCAGAGCAGAAGAATTGGATTAAGACTCCATTATGTTGCCATATGCCATTTGATCATTTTTAGAAACGCTCGCTGTCCCCCTTCCCAAATTTGTTTTCCATGTATAAAGGATCACTACGTATTTTTAACCTAATCATTTTGAAACTGCTTTGTATTGACATCTGAATAAAAATTTCACTCCGCAAAACCTACGACGTCAGCCAAAGTATTTTAAAGCTAAAGCACATCTCCAAAGGGACCTTTCATACTCACACGTCCAATTCCTGACTAGGAGTTTAGAGTATATTTATAAAGTTACTTATTTGTTTGATGTAATATAATGTTCCAGAGTCCATCGAGGGGACAGTTAAACCTTTATCAAGTTGCGATGTTGTATTTTACGGTGTGACAAGTGCTCCATCAGGGTCCCTGATTGGACCTCCAGACTCACCTCTCATGAGACTCTCATCCTCAGTACCTTTTGACTGCGGCTATTCATTTCATCCAGCCCCAAATCAGAGTGTTATTTTGAGATTAAATGGTGCTGCTGGATATGGCACACCTCGCTTCGACGATGACCACTCCGACTCAAAGAATTATTGTCGCACTTTGTGTACTACCTCTGGCTGTATATGTGAATCCAAGTCCACTCCACTGCAAGAGATTGATCACTTGAGAATTTCTTCTGGTTCTACAGAACTATCCTGTGTGTGTGGATCATTCGTAGTAAGTTAACTCCACTTTCCCATTAATAATGTAAATCTAGTTCCATGCCAGCGTCTTGAACTTTCCTTTAGCTGTCTCTTGAGCAAAACAATGACGTTCTTCAGAATTCCATAGTGGAAATTATTATGGGAGTCGTTCGTTCTACGATCAACTCGAAGTTACAGAAATATGCTTTGTTCTGTTTTAGAAAAGCGTATGAGAGTGAAATGGGCGCTGATAACTATGAGCTTCTAGTTTCAATAGCATCTTACTAAAGTGTTTTGCAAGATTTTTCCCTTTCATCCTAGTTTTAGTTACCAATCGATGCACAAACCCTCAATTTTTGTTGGATTGCACATAAAGTAAATTGTGGAGTCTTCCTACATATCATGTTTCTTGTACTGTCACTGCCTTCCGACTCCAATCAGTCAAGAGAATCACACGTTTATTGCTATCACGAGAACAGTACTAGAACAAACCTTTTTTACACACTGTGCATAAAATACGTAATCAATATAATCCAAACTCCACTTGTAATCCAACCAAAAAATCCAAAATGCAGTAAAGTGAAATCCCATCAATACTTTCACCAGCACGACCGGCTTATGTTAGGACTGGCACGATGATGAAAGAGTAAAAAACAAATGCATTTTAAATATTTCAGGACATTCTTCCACTAGCTTTCGAGTCACATGCAGTACTCACATTGGTCTACCATGGGACGAAATGGGAGAGGTTATTCCAGTACAATGCCAGTTATCAATTCATTGTGAAATCTAGATGTATGAAATTTGCAATTTCTCGACCAAACGGTAATAAAATAACTCCGTGTGTAGAGTATGATATTCATCACTAAACAATATACTCATCGTTGATAAAGTGGAACTGGAATATGCTTTACCAGACATGAAATAGAGTTGTCGGTGTAAATAACTTTCTATTTTTCCAATTCCACTTTTAAATCCCGATGAGAACAGAAATGGATTAACAATGCAATGAATGTTAAATGGTCATCTTTCAGGATGGAAACGGTGGAGAGAAATACTGATGGGCCATAGCCACAACGGCAATACTAATAATAATGGATTTGTAGCAGGAGCTCATGGTAGTCAAGGTCCAGGGAGTTTAAATTATTACACACAGTACGATTGTTCTTGGCCAGCCTCCGTGCCCATAAGGTTGAAGCTCAATATTTCTCTCGTGTCTGAAGAAAACGGTAAGCAGTTGAGTTTGGAAGTCCTTGTACTTTATACCAAAAACAGTATGAAACGGTGCATTCGGCAAGCCGGAAGCTGTAGTAGACGCGTGTGTATGTTCGATGCCTGCCGTACAATGTGACGTGCCAAACTGTCAGAAGTAATCGATGGGGAATTCAAAATGAACTTTGTTTTATTGCATTTTTCATCCGATGGTTTGGAACGGGTGGACCGATGACCATCTGCCAACTGATCTCTGCCAATAGAAAGAGACTGCAAGGCTTGGAACCTGACTGTTTGGGTTCAAAATGACAAATTCCCTAATCGAAGTGACCTGCTGTCCTCCTTCTGTCCGGAGGAAGGAAGGAAAGAAGTTAAAGTGCCAGACACCGTCCGTAATGCATTTATTAGGTAAGGCTAAGGCGAGGACTTTGTAATCAATTTCATACACCACTACCTAATTTCCCCCCAAATGCAGCCCAAAACACTATTAAAGTCGGCTAGTAAATTTCCATATACTGGTATAAACAGGGCTACCGGGTTGTGATTCCAAAATATAAGGTACTTTCAGTTCGAAAGCTTCCTACTAAATATTTTCTGAAGTATCAAGAAAAACCGTCTGTTCTTTGCTTTTAAATAAATTGCATGCGTCCTAACTCCACCTTAAACCTTATCTTGATTCTTGCAGTATCTCTCTGCATGTCTAGAGTGACATTCATGAATATGCTTAATTCAAAGGGTTAGAATCTCCATCATATCAAAACATGGTTTACTCTTGACCACAATATCCCAAACTCGTTTTTGTAAACTTTGTAGTCAACGTAGGAAGCAGTGAAGAAATTATGTGTTTGAAACGGCTTCTTCATTTGACTTGCAGATTACAAGGAGTTACAATGAGAGCTCCGCAGTTTGAAGTTCGGTGGAAGTATTTCGACCCCTTTGAAGCATCCAATCGATTGCCAGAAAAGATGATGTCTGATTCTTCGTCTAAGAACCTGAAATCAATGTGGCTCATCCTTCCTTTGTTAATATACTTTCTTTTAGAAGGCTCAATATAAAAAGATCCTCCCTTGTTGTCCAAAGAGAAGGTTATTGATTGAAATTGAACTAATAATCCTGGAGTACAATAGTCCACAAACATAAAGTGGATTTGGCAAGTAGTACGTTCTGTAGATACCTGAAAAACATTTTCTACTTTTCTAGATGTTAATAATGGATAGGTTTGTTGATACATTTATCTTATTGTATATTAATATGTACTATGAATCAATAAGACTTAGAATAATCATAACTTTCTTAATTTTACTTAGTCGGATAAGAAGAAAGGAATAAAATATATTTTAAGAGTATAAAGCTATCATGCTAAGATAGAGATGCATTTACCGGTTTAGGGTTTATGATTGTAGTAATTATGGATTCCTTTCATACAACTTTATCTTCATCTGCATATCTATCCCTTTGTTCTTGCTTCCCAGAAGAAAACTAAAGAATTTTACTCTGTCCAACTCAGCGTGAAATTGAGACTGCACTGCATCGTACGAACTACGAAGGCAGTTAGCTGAGACGCCTAAAGAATACGTAATAAGTTTTCAAAGTCATCCTTGTTTAAATTGTTAAGGATTGGAAAAGGGTCTTTTTCAATTGAGGCTTGTTCGCTGTGTCAAATAAAACCTTCAATTTGTTTTTTTTAATAGAAAGAGGTATTTTTATTACTGTTTACCACAGTTACAGGTTCAGGTGGTAAGCATTATAATTAGGTAGTGGGCTATTTTATGTTCTTCCTCTGACAAAATTTTGGCAAAGTTTGACCTTGATATAATATTTTCTGTTTAATAGTAAGTTGTACGAATGAATTCTTGAGTGGATTTGAAAATGTTTGAAACAAATCAGATTTTGCCTTATTGCACATGGCCACCACATATATTTAACTTAGAGAAACGTGCGTTTAAATTATTTAGAAATCCTCATAAATTGCAAGCATCGTCCATCGTTCAAAGGTTAGTGCAGAGCTCCCGCAAATCAGCACACTCCATCTTATATCCCATTTCCGTTAAACGAGCAATCAGACGGACCTTTTCATCTTCATTCGTAGTAATCAGCGCACAGCAAGATTCTTGTGGCTGGAAGAACTTCACAAAGTAGGTCTTGAGAACGTGTTGAATGTCCTCTACGGTGACGTTCATGCTATCCTTCAAGAGCTCTCTAAAATGCATATACAAGTACGAGTACTTAAATACAAGTCCTTTAATTTTTACCTATGATAATTAACGACATCGTTACCTCCTTAAGTGAATAGGTTGACCAGCCAAATGAGATAACAAAGCCGATGCAATCGTTCCCTGAGCCCCAAGCTCTAGTGAAGCCGGGTCATTTACCACCATAAGCTTTGTGGCAGTCAACAAAGATTTTGTCCAGCCCCAGTTCTCCTAAATAAAAATACAATAATCAATCTTTACTGGCAAAGGATTAATAAAAAATGGTTTCGAACCTGCATCAACATTTCCATTGTCTTCAAGCAGCCTATCACATCATACGATTCCAGATTGAGTGTCATCAGATTTGCATAAGAGCAGGGCATCCTAATTACTGGAGAGCATAAATCATCCAAATCCCAGCAAGACCAAACCCATTTGTGAGCCATTGAAAATAGCTGAGCAGCCATGCAAAGCTTTGGAAAATCTTCAGTATGTGGATTAATGGGGACGGCTATGCTCAAGCTTGGCAATCGAGGTTGATTAATTGTCACTGCTAATCCAGTTCCTTGCGTGTGAATCATTACTTGAGGCTCCATAACAGGTTGAGCAACACTAAAGATAATTGATTCATTGCACTAAATGACAATTTAAACGTGACGAAAAATGCACATTCGTTTACCTAAAGATAAGAGGCTTTTGTACATCCTTGAAGTATGTTTTCCATGGGGCAGCTAAGTCCCCTTCTAATTGATGCAGTTTGTCTACATCAGCAGCAATTTGTATCACCACCTTATCTGACTGGACAATTTTCCTCCAAACGTCATTCGTGTCGGTTGTAACTTTCTCAGAATCGCTTTGCATCTGCTCCAAATAATTCATCATGAGGTCAAGTCTACGACGACCAACGAAAAGTCTAGCATTGGACTCTGTAATTCAAAGACATTGTAATAGATATATTTGCGCATATCAATTTATCATTAGACGTAAATAATTAAAGAAATACCATTTTGGTATATCTGCTTGATGAGAGAGTGCAAATTAATTTCAGCAGAATCAAAACTGTCATAGCTGGCTTTTTCTGCTGTCTGCATCTTGTAATTTGCAGCGAGGCCGCGAGCCGCTTCAGAGGAAACAAACTTCAAGAAGCTGGTAGTGAAACTCGTATCGTACATGATATGATGCAGCAGGCCAACCGCCCAGGCATACTTCTCTGGTCTGACAATAATGGTGACAAAAATACTTTGCATCATTTCACCATTCAAGCCGATTGATACTTGAGAGTCAGCTATGTCCATTGGAGGGTTGAACTCATTGGGATTCTCGATTTCGGCATCAGTATCTAAGCCAGGTGGGCGTGGACACACAAAGGCTCCCAATGCAGCAGTAACTGGAGATATCAGCTTTCTCATTTCAATATCAAGGTGAGTAGTGTCAAAAGCGGCAGTGATCTGTAAAAATAATTAGCTGATTATCTACAGAATGCGAAAATTATGTAAACTAATGGCATGCAACCACTGACATATACAAACGAAGTCTGAGTATCCTCAAGGAAAGTATATAGAGGCATCTTATCCAAAGAGAATAAGGGATGTTGCTGCAGACTTTCGCAATCATAGCTGGATAATTTCCAGTATTTCAATTCTGTTTTGGTTACGTTACTGAGGAACTCATCCGTTATGTTGAGCCGACTTTCGAATTCAACCTTCTCATTTTCCTGTTCATTCAAAAGTACTCTTGTTTCATAATGTTTAAAAACAAGCAGACGCCATAAATTGATTCAGTATAGGTATCTCTAATCCTTCTCAAAAACTTACGTAGTCACCCACTGGAAAAGGGTTTCTGAGTAAATGCTCCTCTAGCAATCCGATACCACTAACCCTAACAACATCAGACGGTGGGAGCACTTCTGCACTTCTATGATCATCTTCAACGGCAATGTTAGCCTCTTGCGCAACGGCATTTGTGGATCGTCTACGTGGTCGCGATGCTGCACGTTTGGAAGTAGCAGCGAAGTTCATCTCTCCGGAAGCGTCCTCTTGTACAGAAGCGTCAGGAATGAGTGGACGGAGTTCACTTTCACTAGCAGGTGCCTACCGAAAAGAAATGGTTACTAAGACAAACGGTATCAGAAGCACATGGTAATTTATCCGAAACGCGAAACACCAACCTTAGGGAGCACTTTCGTTACAAACATAGTATTTGTTTTGAAATAGTTCGTCAAAACAAGTTTCCAATAGTCGGCAGGCTTTGTTAACAATAAATCGAAAACCTGCCTAGGCCGCATTCTCTTCTCAACTTGGTCTCTCGTACCATTCCCATATCTTTCAGCCTTAGCTATTGACGAGGCCACCATTAAGAAAGGCTCCGATTCTAATTCCCTGATATAATGCCATCCGACTCTATCTGTCATTGCTCGAATATCATTTAGCTGTGTAGCGCTGTCATCCAACAGTAATTCATCGATGGTATCTTGAACAATTTTGATGATGCTGTCCGGTGTCTCTTCGCCACGAACTCCATGTACAGTTATTAAAGAACACACATCCACGTATTCCAGTTGGCACCAAGATATTCGGTGAGCATTACCTGCAGTAACTACTTTCGTCCACATTGGTCCAACGGCCATATATGCAGTTAGAACTTTTATCGCCATAGATCTACATTAAGGAAAATACATTAATGCACCTCTGAGTGAAATTAGTCACACAGCTTAGTGCTTAAGGAATTAAAATTACATTTCCACGTCAGTTGACTGACAACCTCGCCATCCTAAGCACACCGTAGCAGTGGGATCGCGCGATGGATTTCTACACACAAAGTATGCATTGTTTACCACGCATAAATCCGATGCAATAGCACGTGGCAGTGGGTTACTCCAAGGTCTTGAAAACGGAGGTGTCTGAGGGTGCTGCAATATAACGACAAATGCTAAATGCATTGGTTCCCTTTCTTCTACTAGGTGCATGAATATGAATATTAAATGATTAAATCAACTTACTGTTTCCAAATAATCAACTTCATAGTCATGTAAAACATCCAAAACATGCTCCCGATTACTCAATTTTCCACAAATAATCACAGCCATGTTGTGCGGACGATATAGTTTATCAAAGCATCGTCGAACCTAAAAACCACGCTGAATTTAACTGCCAAATCTAAGACGGGTACTAATCTTTAGTTTTCAATACTAAAATAGAACACGTAATTACTCGAGTTGACAGGCGATGAGAGCTTCCATCACTTAGAAGACGATTCCAAAAGGCTCGGATGCCCGGAAACATAGCTTGAAGCGTGGCTTCCCAAGCCATAGCACCTTCGCCAGCTTCACTCAAGCAGTAAAACTCCACAGCACCCAAGCGTGGTTCCTCGGCAGTATTTCCTTCATCGTCCGTTGACTCTCCTTCATCATTCACTTTTGGGTCAAGACTCAGATCCGCCATTGCTGGAATCACATTTGCTTTGATATCCCCGTTTCCATTCCCCATAGCATCAGCTTCAGACATGTTTTGGGCAGCTGTAGCAGGAACTTAAGATCAATAAAAATAATGCATATTATTTTCACAATACTTTTAAGCGTCAAACATATCAAGCGGTAACCATACTTTCATCAGATTCAGCCAAAGGTTTATCTGCTTCGCTCAACACCTTCCCACCACTGGGAACGTACGGGTATCCATGAATATCCAAAACGGCCTGCAGGAATTAATAAGTAAAATGATCGTTCTTCCCGAAATTGCAAGAAGGGAGTTATTTTTCAAATAAAAAATATGTAAAAAGCGTTTACCATGGGCAAGATAGGGCGAATTAAAATTTTTAACATGGAAAGGTAGGGGGAATTACTACGGGGGGGGGGTGTAATTTCCGTAAATACGGTACACACTCATCCTTAATTATAAATTCTTACATCTATGCTCTGCAGAAGATAAGATGAGCAAGAGAAGGTTCCAAGAAAAGCAGGCTCCCCCAAAGCACAGCAGACGAAGCAACTTTGATCCCTATCAGCCAACGGATTCTCAGCCCCATGAAACTGCCAAGCTGGTCGTAACATTTCCCCTCGCATGGGCCGCGGCAACAATCCCCCAGAGGAATCCAGATGATGCAGCATCTGCTCCACGGAACTTGCTTCAGGTTCATCCGTTCCTGAAGCAAACAACCGTTCTTTTATCTATCGTCATCGAATAATGTACAAAAACTCAAGTATAACGAAAGTATACCTAGACAGAAATATCCATTGATAACTTGAGAATCGATATCCGCAAAATACACGGCCATTCCCGAGTTTTTTGACGTATACTTGCTGACACCACAGAGTCCTTTCTCCGCTGGAAGAAAGTCCTCCTCCTGATTGAAATGTTCACTCATTTTACCAGCAAATCTGACCCCTTTTTCAGTTCGAAAGCTCAGTACAGACCTAAAGCGTCGAAATACAGCAAGTTAGTAAGCTTTTTTGTTTAATGAAGCAGCAATTTATTGCGGAGAGAGAGAAAGAAAAGCTTTTGTCCGAGACGAGCAAAAGAGCAATCAAGAATGAGAAAAGAAAACTGCAAATTCAACTTTTGCAAACAACCGTTGTTGATATCGTTCTCATGACAATTTCCATTTTTGAAAAAAGCCATGCATGACCGTTATCTGGCTATACAATACAATGCAAATACAGGGTGAATCAGAAATATGTATATAGGGGCTGTATTCAAGTTTTACGGCATGACCACGGTTGCTATGACACCT
>JAQFZX010002801.1:0-16240 GCA_034682405.1 Hydroisotoma schaefferi | reverse complement strand
TGGGTTTCAAAAAATTTCCGTTCTCCCATAAGAACCGACGAAGGCGGGATTCTCACTTGGCCCCAAACAGGATATTTTGTGACGTCATCTGCGTCATACAATAGGATCTTAAGAATTTCTTTTGTCATTTTACGTCCTTAGTACTGCATATGATATTAAACTTGTCGTTGGTCTTTCTAGAAGAATCTTTCAAACTCAAGACATAAAGTTGAAGCTAAAGCTATCCATTAAAGTAACAAAGTTTTTCCTTAATTTAAAAAGTTCATGGGTAATTTTTGCAAGAGTGTATATAATGGGACTCTCATTAAGTCTTATATGAAGTCGTTGAAATATTTTTATGCTGCAATCTTACCCATGCCGAATAAGGATTTCCTTCTGACTATGACTTACCCCATACCTTTTTTATTGACTAGCCTTCAGAAATGAAAGCAGCTAAAAAATACTTTTGGTCAGAGCAATATTTGGGTTTACTTGTGTGGCAGGCTCTAAGAAAAGTTTTACCTTAGCTTGAAATTTTATCGAGTTCCATTAGATAATTGTTTAGTGTAGGGTCGGCTGTATAAAAGCAACATATGTTTCAATATAATACACGCATAATTCTGTGTCAATAAAAAGGGGTAAGCAATTCTGAGCTAGAAATTGAATTTATTTAGTTACCATAAACATATAGCTTAAGAGGCGACCACCAAACTTTCTGGTTCTAGCTCCAGAGATTTGGAGAAGTTGCAATTTTTAGAGTTAGATAAAATTTTCCGTTTTTAAATGCAAAAAATTCAGCGAATACACGCTCAGAAAAAGTTGGCACATAAAGTATTTTAGCATACAAAAGCTTGACAAATGATGGAGGAAAACATTCAAATATTATAGTTAAACAAATGCCTTTTTAAATATAGCCCAGGAGCCATATGGAACCATGTAATTAATTGCTTTACTATGCAATTTTACGTCTGTTTTCTATGCTCCCCTTGACGTAGTAAGATTGCATCATCAAATTATCTTTATTGACTATGGAAGTTTGGAATGATAACTTCGGCTTGGCATATGACAGTTGATTATAAAGATAGGTTTATAGCTGGGGAAATCTTCTATTTTTATTTTCAATTAAAGCTATGAATTCCCAACAGCGATATCTATGGTTGTTTGGACGTTCTGAGGCAGAGTTGGGAGCATCTTATAAAGTTTTAGTAAGTTGTGACTTGTGAGGGTATCGACACCACATACCTATATACACTTTCTTTCATTTGCAAGTCGGAGTCATTCTGTACTAGTTTCCTCGTTCAGTAGTGGTGTTCCTGCTCGAGAAAGCCCCTTATCTTTACTCAGTTGTCATTTCATTTAATGGGCCATGAATCCATTATTCCGTCTCAGTTTGTTCCTGCGCATATTTAATTTATTGTTTCAAGCGTTAGCAACGTCGGAAGCTGTTAATTATTATATTATAACTCGCAAATAGAAGTTATCATTCCGACAAGAGATAAAATAGAAGCAGCCCATGTCGATGGTGTAAATAGTGGTGATGGGCCATTGCAGGAGGCGGATTTGTTTATGAATGTTCCACAATTCACGGACGACTTGGTGTTATACAATAGTGCAAAAGTAGTATTGGCTGAGTATCGGAACTCAGGACCTTTTGCTATCCGGGCAAATGCTCTACCAACTGAGCTACCAAGCCTGTATTGCACTATTAGACAACTTAACTGGAGGTTACATTAACTTATGTAACACACCCCATTTTTACTTAACGATGTCCGCATCGCCTGTTACGGGACATTGGGGAAATAAATCAGGCGGATGCTTGGACTATTGCGAGGCTTAAACATACTGACAACTCAGTACTCATTATTTTCTTCTTAATTGATTAGCGACTCTTATCTCTTCCTCACTTTAATCGAAGGGATTCGGGGAATGTTAGTTAAGTACTAGTATTAAATGCTTGAGGTACGGATTTGTATCGAAGCATCTCCACCACCAAATGTTATACAATAGTGCAAAAGTAGGATTGGCTGAGTATCGAAACTCAGGACCTTGTGCAATCCGGGCAAATGCTCTACCATCTGAGCTACCAAGCCTGTATTGCCCTGTTAGACAACTTAACTGGAGGTTACATTAACTTATGTAACATTGACTAGATTAGAATTTCTTATGCTATAAGAAGAAAATTATTCCTCAGGAAAATGCAATTGTAATGAGTTCAATACCGCTGTAGTCAACCCTGCTAGCAACAACAGGGGATAAAGATGTAGAAGCATTCATGTAACTAATACTAGTTCTCTAAGGTACAAAATAAATGGCTATTAAAGGAACAAAGACTGCTCATTAAATGGTTATTACCGATCATCAAGATCCGATTGGCCGAAATGTGTTTTGGATATTGAATGCGCCGAGGGAAAGTTTTGTAAATTAGATTTAGAAACTCCTTTTGCCATTGTTCTTAAAGATTGCTTCACCAGCAAGTTTTCCATTTGCAATTTAAATTCCGGGACCTCTCTCAGTTTCCAAGATGTGACTTAGCTGATTTTAATGGTGGTGTGGAAGAACTTTGCAAAATTGTAGATTTATGCGATTCCTTTGGGTGCCATAATAGTTGCCAAGAGGCAACTATTGTGAAATTGATGAATATTGCGACAGGACTAGCAACTTTTGAAGGAAAATGGGAACGTCAAAACTAACTGTGCAACCGGAATCAGTCAGAGAAATGCTACAGTATTCTGTAAAGTAGGAATGACCAATAATTGATCAACTATGCATTTACATTTACACTAACTATATAATCTATAACCCTGTACCTATGAGTACTTCATAGTTGTAGCCAAGAAGTCGTAGGATTTGTAGGTTGTTGCTATACAATAAACCACTGCACTCGTCCTCTTCCATGCTTATTTACTTGACATGACTCGCAGTCGACTACTCTAGGATAGTGAATTTAATACTGGGAGTAGCTGTAGACTCCGGGTCATCTTTGATACAGTTTATGCTGCTGTTGTTGCTTTTTGCAAGGATAGAAGACTTAATAAGGCCCTCATGGCAGAAGTGGTTTCTGTGATTTATGGAACATATTTCTATCTTCTCGCTATCCCTGCTTGTTGAGAATAAAAATAACGTCAATTGGTAGAAAGAACCAGAATCAGCATCCTGCCTGCCTCCCAAATCCCTGTATCATAATTTTCAATCTCAAGGATATACTAACAAATCCTTGTTCAGCAAGGAGCAGTTTTACACTTTCGAGCCTATCATTTCAATTTAAATGAAAGTTCATTATACTACAGGTTTTGAAAACGAATAATAAGCACTATTACGTTCATCCTGGACGTTTTTGTATGATTCATCACTCCAACTCCTTTTCTAAACACATGATCATGAATTCATGATGATCCATGACCTAATTGAATCAAATTCATTCTTACTGTTCATTCCAAAAAAAAATCCTGTAGCCTCAGCTCTCTCTATTTAATTCACTTTCCTGATCTCACAATTGATTTTATGCTAACTCGTAACTCGAGAGCAAGTAAGCCGTCATTTTGATTGTCAAAATTATAAAACCCATCGTGAATTCTATTATCCTTCCAATTATATCTGGCTTATTTTTACGTATCCATTGTTTACTTCGCCATAAGCTCTACAAACAACCAAACTAACCAACCAGTATCCCTCACTATTCTACCAGCTCGTTAAATTGGTAACGCTCGAAGAGACGACGCTCAGAAAATTCAATCTCATCTTAGCAGCTATTGTAGCCTATCTAGTTAAAAAATCTCATTATAATATTATATTACTCTTAACAACCGAGGAGACAGTGGAAAAGTAATAGACCTTAGAAAACTCCACAGAGTCAAGTAATTTATTTTAAAATGACTGGAGATCCGTTGACAATAATGCATTGATTGATGTGAAAAAAGAGTCAAACTATAGTTTAATCATGGTTTCCTTCATTGTGTAACTAGAATATTCCCCTTTTCCCAGAGAAAGTTCAATGTAATATATAGTACTTATTATATTTTATCATGGGCACTGGGTATAATAACTCGTAGACAGATAATTATATAAAACTAGAGACTAAGCCTGGAGTATTCTACCTCCACTTTACACATAAAGAATAATAGCTTCAATTTTGTTCAGCCTCTGCCTCCTCATTTTCTGTTGTCTCTAATGACTCTTTCGTAGTCGTACAATTTCATTCAGCCCAACATCCTTCCTAGTCCTAGTCAACCAGAGAGGTTTGTGCAGGTAGACATAGATTTGAAAATAAATCCCTGCCTTGTATCAAAATCGCTGCCAAACAGCACAATATGCAGATCCCTTCCTATCTAAACCAGCTTACCTACAGAAAAAGGTCCATTCATCACTCGACCCGGCCATGTTAGCTCACTTGAGCACCCTGCAGTAAAGAAAAGCCAACCTAAGCTAAGCAGTTATATGTAATGTATTTGTCCTTTGCATAAACTGTGACAACCTCCCTGAAATATACTACAGGTACACTAGGTCGGTCGTTCAGAGATCTTCTGTACTATAACATTATTTCTAAATCTGGAGGTGCATGTGTATCATTCGATTATCATCAAGCCTTGAATGATATGGTTGTTTTTTAAGGTAGTTTAGATTTTAATGTGAAGTAACCCCTTCCACCGTCATCCGAGTCACACCATTATAACAATGCTAAAAAAAACAATAGTGTAAATGCCTTAGGATGAATATCAGTGGTAGTAGTACTTAAGTTATAAAAATATGGGCATTTATTTTAGGTTTTAGCCTTCATCCAACTTTCTCCACTGAAGGATAACAATAGTTAGGCGGAATTTCTCATTTTCATCCAAACGTTCTTCCTCTTTGCCTGCTTGATCGATGAACCTTTGTCATCCTGAACTGAACTAGAGGATGGTTGGCGTGGGAAAAGAAATACATGCAGTATAACTACAGATTATTATCTATAGCATACCCGAATTTTGATTCCCTCTTATACCTTGATACAAACACTTGATAGGCAAGTAATGCAATGGATTGGTTTGAGCTGGGCTGTTTGGGGGTGAGCATAAAATATTATATATATTGGAATGAACTTCGATGGGAGAAAGCGTCACCGTCACCTCGGTCGCTTCCCTTGAGCATCAAGTCGTCCATTATTCCATGCCAGAGTGAAGTGAAAGCCAAAAAGCACCTGTACGCCTTTTCAAAAGAATGCTCACTGTATAGGATACGAACCAAAGGAAACGTCCTTAGAGGCATTAGTATTGCAAGCAGAGTTCTGGAATACTTGCCTGTATGTACATTCACAGAAGGTAATAACTTTCCATTACATGCATCATAGCTGTTTGGTATGTTAATAGTTTTGCCGTTTGAGGTAAGTTGGGTAACAGTTGACGGTGGAAGGAAGCGAGCGACACAGCTATTTATCATAATCATGGATGAAAATGCCTGGGCATTTCTCCGATGGAACATATATTATGTTGCGACGTTTCGAATATATCTATGCTGGGTTATCTATTTCAGGGCATTTTCAAAAGGTAAGGTAATGCGGATGAAAAGAAAATTATAGGGAGATGTAGTGAATGAGACATTAAGTGTAGCCTTTGGTTGATTTATTGGCTGTAGCTGTACTGTTTTTTTACACGTATATTGGTTTAGATGTGGATAAGTAAGACATAGGAAAGGGACAAGGTACAAAAGGCCCATCTTAGTTTTGTTGTTGAAGGAGGTTAGAGATATATAATATAATTTTGAATCAGGGGTGGCTTCCATTGACTGGAGAGAGTTATGCCATGTCAACTCAGAATTTTAAATAGATTTGGGCACTTAACACTTTCTGTGGTTTTAAAAATGAAGTGCATTGGCAAGTCCTACATTGAACTTTTCAGGTAAAAGTGTACTTCATAGGTGGTCGGTCGGTGCATGAATGCTATTTCGCAATTTCTTCCCAGAAAAGATTTATTAGTAATAGCAAGCCGGAACGTCATCAATTTTGGTTTCGATAGGATTTCTATTCCATGATTCATCCACGACAAGAACACACTGTATAAGTATTTTTATAGTGATGGCATGAACGCTCGGAAATACCAACTGTACTCACCAACCATCTTTCACTTGGTGACTAGAACAGTCACAGTATAAATGATGCTTTATCGTACCATGGAGAGTTATCTGTCTGGCCTTATATGATTGTCTTCCACTGCAGATCAAACTATCGAGCTCAATTTTTCCAGATATGAATCTAACTTAGTTAGTGAGAAATGACGATCGATGGATTCTATTAAAATAAGTTGAAAGAAAAAAAGATACTTAGTTTAAAGAAGAATTTTCAAAATTAAAATTTACCATTCAAGAGTTTACAGAGTACAGCTAAATCAACCAATTTCTTCGACGTATTGGGGTATTTAATCATTTTTGGAATATTCAGTGAGAATGCAAAAGGATTGCTCATCTTGTGAACGATAAAATCTGGCAATATCATGTAAGGTTCTGTGTAAATAACTTGGAGATATGTGCAAAAATTGCTGACTTTCCTAAAATGTAATAAACCGTTGTAAACGGGCGTAACGAAGGCTAGCGTTGGGTATTGGAGGCGAGTTGAGACAGTTTGTGGAGTTGGGGGAAGTGGAGACATTTGGGGGGCAAGTTGAGACATTTTGTGATGTTGGGGGCAAGTGGAGATATTTGGGGGACAATTTAAGACATTTTGGGATTTTAGGGGCATTATGACCAATTTTTGAGGTTGTATGAAGTTTTCGAGGCTGTGGGTACCATTTGGTTGTAGAATCTCAAACTGCCCCATATAACTTTCGCAAGGTCATAACGTTTGACCAAGGTCCCAATTAGGGTCCGATGAAGTTGTGACGGTTGTGAGTACCATTTGGAAGTAGAGTCTTACCTTGCCCCATGTGACCTTCGCAAGGCCATAACGTTAGACCAAGGTCAGTGGGGGTGCCCAAATAGGGTCGAATGAAGTTTTTGTAGTAGTGGGTTTGATTTGGTAAGTAGTGTCTCATCTTGCCCCCATTTGACTTTTGGAAGGTCATAACTTTTGGCTTGCGTGTCACTGAACAATTTTAATCATTGTTTTGAAATGCCGTAGTAAGTACCTTTCCAACGATACCATGGTTGATAGGGGTTAGCATAGACGAATTTGTGACCTTTGACCCCACCTTCCATAGGATGTGACCGAATTAGCCCATCTACAAACTTTCAGAGTTTCTTGACCCCAAGACCAGAATTGGAAAAAACAGAATTGGAAACCGTTCAACGGTTCGAAAGTTATCGCTCGGATGGACAGCCAGCCAGTCAGCATGACAGAGCATTCCCATAAAGGCTTCGCTACGCTAGCCTTAATAAAAAAAGAATTTGAGATACCTAGGAACTAGGAAGACGAGTATGTATTGACCCAGAAGCTGAATTTCCTTTGAACGTGGAAAGAGATTCCTTCCATCATCCTTCACAGGATAAATTAAGTATCCCCATGAATCGAATATTCTTGCAATCAGTCGAGTTATGTAAATTTACGGAAACTAAATTAGAATATCTCTTTCGGAGTCAGTTTGTTTAGAATATTGCATCATATTACCATAATATTAAATAGAATTTGTAGAAGCCTTTTTAGTCGGAGAAATATTAGTGATAACATCAACAACCATATTGAGTACCAATACAGGTTACACCAACTATCACGAGGTATTTCCCCGTACTTTGTTTCTCTATGTTACCTTTATCTTGCGTGGTAAAATACTGATGTTCCCATTTTGATGATTGGATTACCAAGTTTTACGGTTGAATAAAAGGTTCGAATGAGCAAGGAATGAAATTTGCTCAGTCTGCAACTCAAGCTGTACAACCAAGCTCAATAGCAATAGTACAAGTCCGAGCGCAGCTTCGAGTGTACCGTATTTCCCGATTTAATTCCCCTGGGGAATTATTCGTTCAAACTCCGATTTGCCATGGGGAATTAAACCGGGGGGGGGGGAATTATTCCGGGGTGGGGAATTGTTATTTCAAACGAATTTTTCGTTTAGGACCCAGACTTTTTGATAATTTTACTAGTAATTTTAATTTCCACCAAAAAATAGACTTTTTGAACTTTTTTTTGCTGAATTTGTCTTTCAAAATGAAAACATTAACCAGCCGTTCCCAGTAATTCATAATTATTTTAAAACAGAAATTGATTGAATAAGAATATGCAATTAAACTAAAGAATATGAATCGTTTAAATAATAAAATTTCAGTTTAAATTTTTTTAATGGCAATTTCAAAATACTAGTAATTTTTTGTTTCATATATGTTCACTCTCTAAAGAAGTTCCTTAATTGAATTACAAAAAGCATTTTAAAGTTTAGTAAAAAAACGCATTCTCTGCTTTTGCTAATTATAAATTAATTCGAAATTTTTATGGTAAAAAAGCCCTTCTCAAAATTATTTTAGGTATTGCTCTTTTAAAACGGTTAAACATCCTTTGAGAAAGTTAACTTTCAATCTCTTATTAAAAAAGTTTGAATTTGAGGGATCGGAATTTTGGGGTGGGGAATTATTATTTCAAATGGCCCGGACCCCATGGGGAATTATACTGGGGGGAGGAATTATTTGGGGGGGGGGATTCAATCGGGAAATACGGTACATTGTTTATAAATGCGGGGCCCGGACTAAAAGCTCATGTAAGCGTGTTTGATGCTTGACTCCAGACTGTGTCAGACAGCAACTTAATACTACTAAATTCTGCTTAAAACCTTTTCATATAAATTTGGTATTGGGAATAGATAGAAGAATTCGATTGCGACAAGAAAAGGTAAAAAGAAGCTTCTGGAAATAATTTCTGCTGACGCATATAACTTCTCTTCCGCGACAGATATATTTTAAGAGGTTATCTAGGCTCAGAATTGAAATTTAGTTTTAAAAAACAACGGACCGAGTGATAGGGAATACGTAGATATCACTGTTTATTTTTACTCTCTCGTTTATTAAGAGGTTGGAATTCTCTTTATATGAATGACCGATCGCTCTGGGTGGCTGGCTGGCTATCCATTCTCGTGGTAACGCAGTTGCACTTTTTTAACTTCCACTTTCGGATTACTTCCAAAGTCCTTCAGGGGTGTCGTTGGGGGTTGGGGCACAGTGAAAGTGACACATTATTGCTAAACGGCGACAACGACTTCATTGAGCATCATTTGACCAAGCTCCAAGGGAGGTTAACATGACCAATGTCAGTAAGGTATAGCGCAAAGGGTTCTGTGGAGTTCACATTCTGCTTTTGTTCAACACGTTTCTTCGTTCTATCTCACTACCTACAATTACAATTTTAAGTGAAATACTTTTTACATATGCTGTTTTACTTTTTGTTAATTTAGATTTGATATGTACAAAAAAAAAAGGTTGTATTTTTCTTTCTACTGGAAGTTTCTCTGCTTCTGTATAGTAGCCATATAATTGATCAAAAGTATTTAAATTAGATCATCCCTTTGGGAATACATCTTACATTACCTATGCAATTGGTATCATATCTTCAACTTTTTTGCTTTTATTCATGGTGAAATTAGCATATTTCGAGGTGAAACTTTTAAGTTCATTTTAATCGTTTGCAATTTTCTGACTATATTGCACGATTACGTTGTACATCTTTACTTTTAATACTTCGCCTTCCCTCTGTATTGGGATGCTATGTACAATAAGTATGCATTGCCAACAATTCAACTACGGTAAATATGCAATGTAAACGGAATGGAATCTTGACTAACGTAACTGAGGCAGGGCACAGATTTAGGCAGAAGGAAGGTGAATTTCACGATAAGGTTCTCTGCTGATTAATTAATAGAATTACAAAGACTTAAACTGACTATACCTCCCAACGCCATACAATGATATACTACACTGAGCTGACATTAAACTTGTCATTCTCTACCTACGTCGTCGTCATTGGTAGGCACATGAAAAAGCTTACGCTTACAAAAGAAAGTTATGAAGACTGCGGGTGAAAGAAAAATCCGAGGCTTGTTTCTGTACTCATTTCATGAGGTTATTAAATTTCCATTAGAACAGGTTTTAGGATTTTTCACGAGTAAGCTTTCTGCTAATTATATTTTGTAACAAATTTAATTAAAGCCAAAGAAATATAGAACGGTGAAAAGCTGTTTATTGAAGTTTTTTTCAAGAAAGAAAAAAACGCGTTTTTATAGCACTGAATGAAAAGTATTATTATAATTTAATTAGTAAGGTGACGCAAAGCCGCAGATTTAGAGCAAAACGTTCTAATACGGTGCCAGCCTGCATTACCAGATTTTTATAGATATCATTTTGCGATCGAATCATGTTGGACTTGGTTTGAACACGCAACCTTCTCGCAACAGATGGTCTCTCGATACTGTACTATATTCATGAAGAGAGTTCAAACTAACCTATCCAATATAATCCAAAGAAAATGAATGGATTTCATGTAAAATCAAAGTACTTTTTCGACATCCACTTCCATTGATAAGCATCTGATAAACAAGGGGTTACTAAACAAACTCGTGCAATTCGATTCAATCATTTATTTTACCAACAAACAGATCTGAGAAGGTGTTTGTTTGGTCCTACACTTTAATAATTTGCAGTATTTGCTTTGATATCTAACAGAACTAAGGTGGCTTGTTGGTCAATTGTCTCTATTTCCAAAAGATATGAGATCCCAATCCATTTCCTTAGCATTCATCTGTACTCTCATTTACGAGTATGGTACAGTATATGAATTCAGAACATACAGTATTGTAGTGGTAGAGATTGTAGATTTTTTTCTGCAAGAATTTAGTTAAAATCCAGAGTTTAGAGTTCCCTACACTTACGAAGTCCTTTCAATCATCCAGATAAATCGATCGCTCGGTCTCGGAAAACTGAGCTGCTGGCTTGCTGGCTGAGTGAATTTGTTTTTCTGTATTATTGCTAATGTAATAATAACAGTACATCCCCTAATCTCCCTCATTTTTGCACTTTGCAGTAACTCACACTAAATACTATTTTAATGCTCGTAAAACCTTTCTTTTGAATTATTTTCCTACCTTTATTTTGTTGGTGGTACCTTATCTTGTTGGTTGTAGTCTAACTACAACCTTGTCGAGAATATAAAGATAGACAGGGCTTACCGAGAAAGTGGTGGAGCCACAATCCGGAACAAGGCTCATGCTTTCTTGTTAACCTGAGACAAGAAGCTTTATCGTCATAATGTAATTGGAAACCGATAAAAGGAAAAATATCTCAATCTCACTCAATCATCAGTCCTCATTTCCTCCGACCAGTCATTTTCTATATTCTGATAAAGCACCCTCAGATGTAGCATAAGAAATATAAATCTTTCCCAAGGGTCTTTCTTACCCAGTAAACAATCCAATGATATTTAGGAATTTATGCGACTTATTTCTGAACTGCTTTAGAATCATATACGCAAAAGAAGTGATGTGGGTGTGGGATCATGGGCAATTGGATGGAAATATTGACTGAAAAGTAGCACCCGTCTGGCAATAAAGCATAATCGCTCTTATCAATCTATTCTGATATGACAAGATAGAACACAGTTTCAGGTAAATGTTCCAAATAATGTTCACTGGACAGGTAGTACGGAAGTTTATGTTTATCCTGCTTTCTAGCTACTGCTACCCTCGAGGAAACATTTTACCTTATGAACTTTCTTTATCTAGCACTCTAAGCCATAAACTAAAATTAAGCCCATCTTCCCTAAAGCTGAACCTATTCTCGGGCAATGCTATTCTTTGGTGTATGTTCAAATGGAAGAGCCACTCCTTTCAAGAGCAATAGTGACTTTTCTGGTAACACTATTATCTAGCCGCTACTGTTGTGAAATGAAAAGTTGAGAACTCTAACATTGCGTTGGTCATACCTGATGAAATTTGTTCGTTTATTGCCTCTGGACCCTGGTTTCCCTTCGTTCAGGGATTTATTCGTTTATTTTCACTGCTAGCCAGCTTTCGTTACTGTATCATACCGGCGGTTGGTTAGATAGATCTTAGTAAAAGCGGAACTTAGGGTTTTTTAGTGGACCCCAATTGTGAGCTTTCTTCACTACTACTACGCAGGGTATGTAGGCAAGTTTGATTCTAGCTTTAAATTGAAATTAATTTGATATCTTATAAAGGGATGCAATGTTTTGACACTATCTCTAACTTTTCATGCAGTATTGTAACAGTGGTAGAAAAGTATCTTACGCACATAAGGGTAGGAAAATCTATTGATAGACCGTCCCTGCTCATCCTTCACCATGTTAGTCAACCAATATCATCTAAGCAAAAATAGCAGCATTTAAGTTAATAATTAACAAAAAATAATATTGCTGCTAACAGTAAGTCACTGTGAATATAAAAAATTATTGGAAAGTCCGAAAGGAAAAGAATAAACGTTAAATGGTGTTCATAGTGTTCAATGTCTAGTTAAAGAGTTTAGACTCCTCAGTATGTTATCTTGGTTTTATATACCCAGCGAAAAGTTACTATTCATTTACTATGTAAATATTATGTATAGGTGAATAGAAATGTGGTTGAAAGGACAGTGAAAGTAGCGAATACGGTTATCAAGTGGAATTTATTTAAGTTAAAGGATGAAGAAACATTAAATACACGTATCTTCAAAATGCACAAAAATTTACGAAGTAAAAACGAGTGCATTTTATTTTAATAACTAAACAGAATAGAGTACACAGCAAAAAGTAAAATCCGACCGGGCCCAGAAATCTCTGACTAGACTATACTAATATTAGAAATGTACTTCCGGAGTTACGTACAAGAGCGCAAGGAAAACCACTTTGATGTCTTAATCTGTATCATCAACTGTAATTCATGGAGTGTGTTGGTCTCTCACTCGCTCAACGGTAATTCAAAGTTGTTGGTCGGTAGTCAAGAATGAGCCTACACATGACGGTGCTGAAAGTACTGCAACTATCTTTTTTGCATCAAGGGAACTAATGGGGTGCCGGACTTGGTGGCTGACGACTTGGTGGCCAGCGACTTGGTGGCCAGCGACTTGGTGGCCTACGACGTGGTGGCAAGGCGACTTTGAAATAAACATAATTAATAAGAGTTTAATTCCTTTACATGAAGATACGATAGCCTTTGCAAAAGCTAAGGGGTGTATTCTTTAGAGTTTTTAAATTTGATAAAAAGGTAAACCGGAAAGCTCCTTATAAAGCCAAGCAAAAGGTAAAGAGAGCACAGGATAATGAAAAGATAAGGATAACGATAAAATAATGAATGGAAAGAGTTTTCATTCATTGAGATTTTCTTTTCAAAACTGCAATGTACGGGGAAATTGCATGCGTTCCTTAATTAATAGTGCTGATGAATGATAGGAAATTCGGATTGTGGTATAAAATTAAAATGCAAGCCTTTTTTGAGCAAAAAATGCTATAGTATTTTTTTTGGCCACCAAGTCCATTTGCCACTAAGTCGTTTCTTGCCACTAAGTCGTTTGCCACCAAGTCCGTTTGCCACCAAGTCGTTGGCCACCAAGTCGCCTTGCCACCACGTCGCCTTGCCACCACGTCGCTGGCCACCAAGTCGTCGGCCACTAAGTCGTAGACTCGAACTATAGTCTGCCATACTGAACATGATAACCTCGCTTACAACCATACATTTTCATTTTTTAAACAATGGAAATCAAACTTTCCATACGTTAAAATTTGTGTCCAAATCAAAAACTGATCTACATATTACAATTAATTTCTATTTAGAACTTTTTCAGTTATTATAAAAGAACTAAAATGTTTTTTGGGTGGCTCAAAATACAAACATGGAAGATTTTAAATGGTACAAAGGACAAGCTTGGCAACAAGATTTTGAAGTAAATGAAAGTCTAAGAAAGTTTGATATCTAATATCTTCTTATATTACAAACCACTCCGTTATTAATTCTTCTCAGAATAGCAGCCTTGCTAGTTTTCGATAAAATGTCGGAAATATAATAAATAATAACATAACGATTCATGGCTACATAATATATCCCTCCCTCATTTACTTACGTTTAAGCTCCATAAACCATCTACATTCAGTCATGCTACCGAGTTTTTCAAAAAAGTTACCTTGTTTACAAACAAATCTTTATTCTTTAACTCAGCAAGGTTTCTCACTTCCTTCTAATTCTTAGTTGGTTCAATGTAAAAGATTTCTTCTGTTTGTTTAAAATGAAACTGATTTCCTTTCCCGTCTATTTACTGTAAGTCTGTTTACCGTTTACACTGAGTACAATGTGAAAGTTGAGGGGCATGATACTGCTCTAAAGGACTTTGAAGGATAAAACTAAATGCGTGAATCGACTAAATTTCATAAGCGATGAACTGATGAAATATAAAATCCTTGAATATGTTCCGTGCGTGCTATCCTTCAAAGGAACTATTCCCATTCTCTCTTGCTTTCATTAGTTTCGGACAAAATCTATTCAAGAAGCTTCCATTTTTGGCACTTCTCAAATTCACCACTAAAGAAACGGAACCAAACGGTTTAGTTTTAGATCCCTACCAGCGTCTACCTACATATTTCATAGCAAATTTGAGCAAAAGTCATTTCTCATTTTGTCTGACTCACATTCGTATACTAAGACCCAGAACTGGAGATAAAATGAAGAGAAGGCTATAAAGCTCAAGTTCTGCTGTCCAAGTTGCTAAGCTGGGTTTCATATCAGTTTGGTAACTGGTTGTACACTATACAAGCTACGCAGCTGCACGCACATATAACCTACCAACAATCATTCGCTTTAAAAATTCCTTCGCTTAAGCTTTCTCTTTAGAATTTAAATTCTAAACTGTAATTTGAAAAAGTAGACAAAAAACTCAAATAGTTTTTGTGGGCGCAAAGACGATGTTGTAAACTTTAAAAACGTTGGTTTAGAAAGGAAATAATGTAAAAAACTTTGGTTTAGACCGGACTGTAAAGCACAGATATGTTTGTTCTGGAACTTAAAAGTGGATTGGTAGGCGCTACCGGCATGAGCGTTAGACAGAGCCTTCAACTGGGAGAAAGCGGAGAAAGTCTTCTAACCAGAATGATAAAGAGCTGCCTGGTGTTCAGTTCTCTAACTTCAACAACAAAAAACCTGTATCGCATACAAAAAACAGCCTAGTACTATAAAATAAAACCAGCCACGTGGATGCATTGAAGCTCATATAAAACAGTCTCATCTCTCCACATCAGTATCGTCTGTACTTTATCCCTTTCTGTCGAAATAAAGTTGAGCTGCCTTGTGTTGTGTGTTCGCCCGAGAACTGAACTTATTTCCGTCACAATGTGAGCTGCTAGTTGTTGCATAAAGTGTGTCGAGGGATGTGGGGGAAATGAATACGTCCAACTATCTTGCTTTCTCTCATCAGATCATGTGTCATTCCAACTAACAAGTAAAGATGCATGTTTGTTTGTCGTTCGTATGCTTAGAAGGACGAAGATGATCATGAACATTATCTAAATAATGTTCATGATTAAAGCACAATTAAAAACCAACGGGTGCAGCTGCCAGAGCCCATCCAAGGGGGCTTTAGGTATAGGGCTTATTACAATAGACGAGATGAGGGGGGGGGCTAGCCCACACCCCCTGGTTTCTTACTTTCCATCCTGCCCGGCATCTGTCGTCTGCGCAGTCTCTACAACTTCATGCTCGCTTCACGCAAAACTAGACCCTCAAATTTTTACTAAGTTTCTCCCCTTTGCATTTTATGACCCCCACTGGCTCTTAACTAGACCGATCGGTTAGAACTGTTTTACTGAACCTAGTTAGCGCAGTTGCCACCCGTGTGTTTCAGCCAGATCGGTTGTGTTTGTCTAACCAGTGGGGGTTTTTGACCCCCACGGGTCTTTGTCTCGACCAATTGATTTTAACTTTTGCACAGCACCTAGTTAGCACAGTTGGCATCAGTGTGCAAAGTTTCAGCCAAATCGGCCGGGGTCTGTTCCGAGTTATGACGCGGACAGACCTCGCCGCTCGTTTCAAAAGCCCCTTGTATGGGCTGAAAAGGGTGCTCCACAAGTGATTGCCTCCAGCATGAGTAAAAAAGTGAATTAACTCCTTATACTTTTTGAGTAGAATTTTAGTATTATTCCTGAACATTCTAAAAACAGGGTTGCCCCATGAATGACTTTCTCCTGGGGGAACCTCATTTCAAAAGTTTTTCAGAGTCCAACGGTGGGGGCAACTTCTCTCGAAAAATTTCAGTCTTTGGGGCATCTTCAAGTTCAAGTTCAAGTTCAATAGTTTATTTCAGGGACAACAACATATAAACATGACATATAAAATGATTCACGTTG
>JAQFZX010002800.1:0-16240 GCA_034682405.1 Hydroisotoma schaefferi | reverse complement strand
TTGGATGCTTTCTTGGAAGCCTTAGTATGTGATGGGGGTACAGTAGGGACTCCTTCTTCAACATCAGTGCCACTCGATCCATCATCCGGAGTAGCATTTGGATCCGTAGTTTTAGCAGCTTTATCCTTGGATGCTTTCTTGGAAGCCTTAGTATGTGATGGGGGTACAGTAGGGACTCCTTCTTCAACATCAGTGCCACTCGACCCATCATCCGGAGTAGCATTTGGTTCCGTAGTTTTAGCAGCTTTATCCTTGGATGCTTTCTTGGAAGCCTTAGTATGTGATGGGGGGACAGTAGGGACTCCTTCTACAGCATCAGTGTCACTCGACCCTCCATCAGGAGCAGCATTTGGATCCATAGGTTTAGCAACTGTATTTTTGGATGCTTTCTTGGAAGCCTTAGTATGTGATGGGGGTACAGTAGGGACTCCTTCTCCAACATCAGTGCCACTCGGCCCTCCATCTGGATTAGTATGTGAATCCGTAATTTGAGCTTTTTTCGAAGCCTTGGAATGAGATGGTGTTTGTGTAGGGCCAGAATTTTGGGCCAAAATAGAATCTGTGTCAAGGGGTGTAGAATTTTTGGATTCTGCATTGGAGTGTGTACTAGACTCACTGATGTTAACATGCATCCCTTTTTCTTTAGGTTTCTTCTTTGACGCTGTATTGGTTGAGTGTCCTGAAGATTCATGATTGACTGCTCCACGGTCAGAACTATTAGCTGTTTTCTCATGGGATAGTACGGCAGAGTCATTTTTACCAGTTGGATGTTTAGGTTTTTTAACTCGACGACTTGAAATCTTGGGCGTTTCGGTTGTCGTGCTCGTAGAAGCAAACCGCGGAAGGTAAAGACTTTCCTCGCCTTGGCCATCATATATATCTCCATCTCCATCGCCATCGATTATCACTACATAAAAAGGTATCTTTGAACACAGCAAAAAACTCGTGCATGATATCCTGTAAAATGTTTTAATGACGCTTGCTCTTTTTGCTATATCATAATAAACTAAAGTATGGAGTTGCACATTTCAAGAATTAATAATATCTTAGTACCTTGTCCATCAATGAATGACAGGAAGCAAATGAATACGAAAATAGCAATGCCGTTCTGCTTCATGTTGCTTTATAAAGTTGGATGATGTTCCCTCAAGAAAGTATTGCGTTTCATACTAGAGAAGTTATTGCGAAGACAAACAGAAGAATGTATTCTTTACCGGGGAAGAATTTATTGGAATGTTGAAATACATGTTGAAATGAATAAGATTGTACTGCGAATTGTAATATCATTGTTGAATAAATCATGACGAGTTAAGACTTGACTTGCATAGTTTTTTAAACACTATGATGCTATGAGTAAGAACAATAGCTAGTAGAGGTTTCTATTAGACCATCAAGATTTAATTACTCCTTAAATTATATTATAAATTAGACCTTGCAAGAGCTTCCTCAAGTCAAATTGAAGATAAAATTTAACTTTGTTACTTTCCTCATGTCAAATAAGATTTACAGTAAATTTGGAGTATGTAGGCAAGGCAGAGGGATTAGATTTAGGTTTGACGAATGCTAAAATCGGTGCGTCTTATTTGTACAGAGTTGTTCGATCTTGTTTTTAGTATTTTAAGCCATTAACATTCCGTCCCTTGTTGCAGATGAGAGTGGGAGTGTTTTGATTACATTTTGAAACGACAACATAACTTGCTAGAGTTATCTTATTTTTCAGTTAGTTACGACAGTAAATTATTCAATGGCATCTTTGTCTTGATATTGAGTAGCACATATGTCAGTCCAACAATACTGTCTCGGTACAGGTAACTTCTAGATCTATTATACGAGTACAGGGATGGAGAGCATCGAAGAAGCTCTACCTTATCGTTGACTTCCTATCGGACCTTCGTGAGATGGTCATGGTAAAGATCACAGATTTAGACTAAAGGTAAAGATATATTTAACGACACTGGTGGTAGGCAACTGGCAGATCTGTTGATGGTTGGATTTAAATTTAACGTTTGGGGTTTATTCAGCAAATTTTGACGTGTTTTATGGTGAATAAAACATGCCAGTGATATGTATTATTGATATCAACCAATAAATATTTCCAACATGTAAAATTATCAACCAATAAGACGTCTGTCATTCATAAATTCGTTTAGATTCTATGCACTCCGTCCTGTCAAGATCTGTGTAAGCCGTTTTGTAAAATGTTATGTGGGGTGGTAATGTGTTGTAAAATTGTATCTCTCTCAGTTAAAACGAGGATAACATTTGTATTCCAAGTTCTGCAGTATTTTGTGGTTTCTTGTTTTCACTGTAAATCCTGTAAGAAAATAAAAGAATAAACATTTTTATCATGAACGATTGGTAGTTTTATAATTTAACAGCATAATATGACATGAGGGCAGGGGGATTTCCGGTCTCCAGTTACAAATCGAAACTTGCAATATGATAGAAACTTCAGCTTCTTATACTGGTACGTCAGAAAGTAAAAGGACAAAAATAATAAACAATTTACTAGCTTCGTGTGATATTATTTATCCTTTTGACCGACCCTTTACTGTAGTGTTCAAGCATTCGATATAGAGATAAGCATGACTTTTTAGCTTTTACAAGAACTAACAATTAAATTGGGATAAATTACCTTATAAAGGACGACTATTTCATACGTATTTGGTGTTACTCATTTAATTTTAAACATATTTTCATCCTGCTTATTACTGCAAACATTAGTGTTTTGCAGACCACAGAGTTCGAATTTATTGCATTATAATTTTATCACGACGAAATCTTTGAAATAGCAATCAGTTCACCTTTTTTACCAATCTTTGAAATCCTTAACAATAATAAATGATAGGCTCATAATGGCTCATATGCATAATTTGTATCATTCAGTTCACAATGTACGATTTGCAGTAGTGCCTGCCTGTATAGCAGGCGTTAGTGGTTAAGTCAAGCGATTAAGCAATTACAACATAGAGATACTATCCCCTTTTAAATATAAAAATTCTGCAATTATGGATGATTATTTGTATGCTCATGGATGGATATACGTGCCCAGTTCCCATTACTGCTTAATCTCTTGTGATTATTGCAGGCGCAGAGTTGAGTTTTGAGTATTACGATTTTAACATTAGAAATATTTCATTTTATTTCCATGAGCATTTAGCGTCAGAAAAACATACGAGGTTCTGCTTCTGTCTTAATTACTTACTTCAGTAATTACTCCAGTTAATTACGAATCTTACTGAGATTCCCTGAAGTTTTTATTTTTATCATTTAAAGCTGCTCTAAAAGCTTACTTGAATGGGCCTTTAAACAAGTACAGACAGACTGAACGTCTATTGGAGAAAAATGAATGCAGGAACTGATTCCAGTAGTACATTTTTAAAGTTACTATTTATTTCCATACTGGTGGTGACCGGTACCGGTGGTAAGAAGTGCGAGTGTACCTGTAGTTGCCCAGTTCAGCAGGTAGAAGGGCAAGGGTATGGCGAAGGTAGTGAATGTCAGGGTCAAGATATTAGCGATGTTAATGGGGAGTTATCGTGTCATCAATCTATTGGGAAAGTTGCCCTGAATTACTTGAGCAGCAAGACACCTTATCATTTTGACAGTGAGATCGTCCAGGGCTACACTCCTAGAGGTTAGCGTATTGCATACGTAAAACCCGATTTAATAGCCTCTTATACCTTCTATTCAATGTCCCCTTCTTTTTACATAGCCATGGTCTTCCGATGTGAAATTATTTTGTAGCCAATTTGCTAATTTAAAGGTGTTGGTGTTAGGTTTATCAAATCCAAAGCTATAGCACGTTTAAGGTCACCTTATTTCCCTATTAATTCCCCTAGAGAAATATTGTAGCTCACCACAATTTTACCCTTAGCTAAGATTTAATACAAAGAAGAATATGGATAGAAATATAAATTAAGCAAAATTACAATAGAAAATAGTGGTATTGAGCATTAATTAACAAGTTACATTTAATTATTTGTTAAACCGCAGATTAGAAATGGTTGATTAAATTAGTATTTGGATGTGTTTGGCTAATAATTTGGAAATAATTTACACCTAGAAAGGTTGCAGTCCGGTGAGACTCTGGTACTTTGGCAGACATGGAACAAGGCTTCCTGGCAAAGGGGATATTAAAAGGATGAAGAAGCTTCTTCCGGAATTATTCGATGAAATTAATACAGCAATCCAAAATGGGAAAAGTAAATTAAATTAAACCTCTTGAAGAGTATCCGTGAAGTTGTGTAAATCGTGGAGAAGAAGGGGATATTTTAATGTTGTAATTTTAGGTCAACTTTGTCCTGAATCTGTGGCACATTTCAAGACCTGGAGACCCAAGGAAGGACTCAGTCCAAAGAAAGGCCAGTTTTTGACTCCTCAAGGGGAGCACGAATTACAGGATATATCTAAAAGATATCAGAGGCGATTCCCGGAGATATTTCCTCCCAAGTTTGACAACCAGACTTACTCAGTATAATTAACCACTACTTTCTTATTAATTTCCCAAAAGATAATACACAAGAATTACCCTGATAATGATTCATATTACCAGTTTAAATACACCAAAGCACAAAGAACGGAAGCAAGTGCTAAGGCGTTTGCAGAGGCTATTTTTGGTCCTAAAGTCGTTGACAATGTTTGGTTTCCGCAGCCTGAAGATCCCGATCCTGTTCTAAAAGTATTTGTTTTATGTGGATGCAAAATAACTTAAGCAAAACAGTAATTTTTAGTATTAAATATATTTTTTTCTGATAGTTTTACGACGCATGCAAAAAATGGGTACACTACGCGGACAAAAACCCAGTAGCGGTTGAGGAGTTGAATAAGTTCGAAAAATCGGTGGAAATGAACCGAACTCGGTTAAAAGTTTCTAGAAGGGCAGGCCTTAAGGCTGTTCTTACATTGACAGGATTGACCACAATTTATACAACTTGTGGGTTTGAAACGGCCTGGGCTAATGGAACCCTGTCCCCTTGGTGTGTTCTGTTCGACCTTGAGGACTTTAAAGTAAGGCTACAGTAGCAGGGGATGTTATCAATTTAAGACCGTTTTTAGCTTGTATTATTACTCTTTGATGGCTTAGCTTATTGATAATGCATTCTGTAATTCTGTAATAAATTAGGTGATGGCTTATCGAGAGGATTTGGAGTATTTTTGGAAGGATGGCTACGGAAACGAGCTAAACTATCAACAGGGTTGTCCTCCCTTTCAAAATGCGGATAACTTTTTTCAGTATATTTCCAAATATTTATTTATTAATAGTTGTATTTGTAGTTAGCATTGGAGAAGTGCCTACTGGGGACTTTTTGTTCGTTGATAGGGATTACATTAACGACCCTTTAAGTTCGGGGGAAAAAGTCCAAGCTTATTTTTCTCATTCTGGGTCAAACCTCAAGATGTTGGCGAGACTGGGATTGTTCAACAACTCGATGGTTATCACAAGTGATAACTTTCAACAGACTAAAGACCTATATAGGTGGAGATCAAGCTCTATTGACAGGATGGCTAGTAATATGGCTTTCACGTTGTACTCGTAAGTGATTCTCATGCTTTCCACGTACCTAACAAAGTTATTACATTGGGAATAGTAAAGGACTCTTTTTTTTTAACTTCTGAAGCCTTTATCCCTAAAATCATAACTTCTCATGGCTAAAGAAACTTATCCAATCGCTTATCATGTATCGCTTTTAAACCTTTGTATTTTTAAAAAGGTGTTCATCCATGGGTTCCTTGGACATACCAAGTGATGTAAGGAATGGAAGCAGTAATAACTACCAAATTGGATTTTTCTTCCAAGAACTGCCGACCCCATTGCCAGCATGCGGGGGCAAAGTTTTCTGTTCATTTGACGAGTTTAAGTCTGGCATGGCCAGTATTGTTCAGAACTGCAACTTTAACGATACATGTGCATTGTGATGATAAACTACCACGATAAAAATGCAATTCCGTTGTATGTATTCAAGTATTTCTAAAAAATAAACTGCAGAAGTACGGAATATTTAGCACTATCATTCGTTCCCATTATCACTTCACGCGTCACGTCCATAAATCGTGAATCACGGCTCGCAAATCATGAAGTCATTTCCCGTCAGAGTGTTTCATGAGCAAATTTTTTATGAATGAAGTAGCTTTACCAGTGAATTTAGCTTTAGCCAATTTATCTATTTGCATGACCCTTTTTGTAACAAAAGAGGTAGAGAGGTTCGTGTTAAAAGGTAAACGAAAACACATAAATGGAAATATTAAACATGACCATTATTAGCGATAAATTAAGATAATGGTCAATGACATAAGTGCTCTTACAATAGCTTTATTATGCAGTAGTCAATGTTGACGCTGATATTTACTACTTCACTTAAAAATCAATGCTAATTGATGCAGATTGTAAAAAAACCTAGTAAAATTAAATTAAATGATTGTCTTCTGTGATGCTCTTCACGATTATAAGCATAAAGGTTGTACTTAGAAACTAAAAACAACTCGAGGTGAAAACATAGTACACGATATTGCAAAACTGGTTAGTTAAATTTAAAAGTTTCAAAATGCAATTTCACGGAGGCATTTGTACCA
This sequence comes from Hydroisotoma schaefferi, assembly GCA_034682405.1. Taxonomy (NCBI): domain Eukaryota; kingdom Metazoa; phylum Arthropoda; class Collembola; order Entomobryomorpha; family Isotomidae; genus Hydroisotoma; species Hydroisotoma schaefferi. Next base: position 9,667 of record JAQFZX010002800.1, on the reverse strand, counting down.
TTAATTTAATTTTTTATGCTTGGTTCTGGGTAGCTGTGAGTTTTGTGAATTCCGAAACTTTTCAGCAGTATCCTCCTAAAGATTTATACATTGATAAATCCAAGTATTTAGTGGACAATAAAGCGGAATGCGTTGTTTCTCAACCAGAATCATGCCATCAATCAATTGGAAGTTTGGGTTTGGGCTATTTAAGTAGCAAACGGCCGTATTCATTTGACAACGGTCCGGTCCATCAGTATGTTCCCAGTGGTGAATACATTTTGATTTTGATAGAGGTTTCCTAAAGATAAGGACCTTTTACAACCACGTGGAAGGTCAAGGGTTATCGGAAGGTCATATAGATGAGTTCTTACTGTGTCTTTGAGTTCAGTTATATCATCCCCATGAAACTAAGGTTAAGAGAAAAGGGTGGGGGCCTTAGCCTTATTTCGTCCACGGTGTTTATAGAAGCCTTTTCAAGTCCACTGAATTGCAAATATATTCCAAAAAGGGCATGGATGGTTTATTCTTTATTTTTAAAGGCTTATATTATTATATAATTGGGATTTAGGCTGTACTCCAGCCAAGCTGTGGTACTTTGGACGACACGGGACCAGAAATCCTGGAAAGAGTGATATCCTCGATATGCAAACGGTCATTCCGGCCTTATTTGCTGAAATAAATGTAGCCATCAATAAGAGCGAAAGTAAGATGTGGTTTTTTTGCTGTAATCGTTCGTTACTTGTAAATTGGCTAGTAGACGCAGAATTTTGCTGCTGCAGTTGAACGCAAAACGTAGTTTCTGCAAACTCCAATTAATCTGGGGTACGAGCAGATATGAACGGGTCCTGAAATGATGGAAGATAAGATGGTATATATTATCATAGTCAACCTTTCCGAAGGGAAGGGCACATTGCATTTGATAAGAACGATTTTTAACATTTAGAAACATTCCCATAAAAACGTAGGCCAACTTTGTCTGGAAACCGTTACAAAATTTCAATCTTGGAAACCCCGAGAAGACTTGACTCCCGATGAAGAGTCCATTTTAGTTGAGCAAGGAAAGCAAGAATTGTATTCTATTTCTTCCCGATACCTTTCCAGATTCCCTTCTTTGTACAACCCAAAGTTTAACAATGAAACTTACTTCGTAAGACTAATTTCCGATTTATGGGATGATATGAAAAAATGACGTTATTAGCTTTAAAATAACTGCTTTGCTTGGCTATTTATTTGCATAGTTCAAGTTTACAAACTCCGAAAGAACTGAGGCAAGTGCTAAATCTTTTGCTGAAGGGATTTTTGGTCCTGAGGGAGTTGACCAAGTGTGGTTTCCGCAACCTCAGGAGGCTGACCCAATTTTAAAGGTATTTCATAGTTTAAAGGATAACTAACTCTTTAAAAAGTTAAACTCAATTACTCAATTAATGCGGAACCTATTCTTTCCGAAGTTTTATGACGCTTGTCCAAAATGGACCGAAGAGGTCAATAAGGCCCCAGCCGGTGAGGTGGAAGTAAATAAATTTAAAACATCAATAGAAATGAATCGGACTGTGGCCAGAGTCTCTGAACGGATTGGAATTGGGAGGAATTTAACCCTGCAAGAGTTAGTCATAATGTATACAACTTGTGCGTTTGAAACTGCTTGGGCTAATGGAACTCAGTCCTCTTGGTGTGCTTTGTTTGACCTGGAGGATTTTAAGGTATTGTCTAACTATCTTACGAAGTTGCAGCACTTCAGTTGAAGAGCTGCTAATTCAAAAAGACACTTGAGAAATGATGCATGAAAAATGGATGTATTACCTGAATAATACCTGAATTCCAAGTCCGTTTCCTTACAATTGTAACCTCATTGGATTGAAAAATACCCTCAAACCCGGAAGAATTTACTAGTACCCCGGGCATTTAATTGAGAGGTGATTTATGTATTATAAGGTGGTATTTCATGTCTTACTGTAGGTAATGGCCTATCATGAGGATTTAGACTACTTCTGGAAGGATGGCTATGGATTTGAAATAAATTACAAGCAAGCATGTTCTCCCTTCCAAGACGCTGTCAACTTTTTCCAGTATAGTCCCATATATCAATAAAATATCTCCGGAATTAGCAGGCCCCATCCCATGCTTTAATTAATGTTAATTAGTCTTAATTGCATTAAATACCAACTATATATGGGCCATTGTTTTCTAAAGATCCCATGTAGACAACTCAACAAATGATCAGAGGAAAGTCCAAGCATATTTTTCCCACTCGGGGGCCAACCTAAAAATGCTTGCGAGACTCGGCCTTTTCAACAATTCTGTGGAAATTACAAGCGATAACTTCCAACAGACTAAAGACACTTATCTATGGAGAACCAGTTTGATTGACACGATGGCTAGTAATATGGCACTCGTTTTATACTCGTACGTTCATCTATTTTAATTTTATAGATGCGATTATAAATGAATATTGTTAGTATAATCCATATTTTATTGGGTAGTTGTCCCCCTTCCTCTGGTGGACATGGGGAATCGGATTATCAAGTTGGATTCTTTTTCCAAGAAATCCCAACTCGATTACCGGCCTGTGGAAACAATGCATTTTGTGCATTTGAGGAGTTTAAGTCCAGTTTTTCTGAGGGCTGCAATTTGGAAGAAATATGCCGGATTTGAAAAGTTAATACCCTGAATTCTTACTCGGTGGAATGTAAATGGTTTGGACCGGTTCACTAATCAATCTCTTCTTCTAGACGTGATAATTTTTATTTCCAAAGTACTGTATTGCCTGGTTTGAATCCCTGGAGGGATATCGATAGATTTTTATAATTAAAAGGACAGATATTTAGTAGAGGTTCTACAAAGTCCATTAGTTCATGCTATTTATGGCATATTTTGCCTAAAAGGCCACTTTCCTTACGTCAAGTCAATCACATTCCCAATCCAACATCCATTCTGACAGATTGCATGCTACGCTTTCTCTACATAGCCGCTTCCTAACCAAACCCAATGATACCTTGAATAGTAGTCTACTATATGTAAATGTAATTACAAAGTAGTCAGCCAGAATTACATGCCAAATGAGTTAAAAAATAAAGAATGTTGTTAAATTAATCCCTGTAGTGCTTATACAATTTCATGGAAGTACAATAGTTTCAGCTAATTATTCCTTCTCCTTCACAGCTCCAATAACTAATTTAGTCTTGCATTCCAGGGCGAGTAATTGCATTTAATTAGCTGACACAATAACATGTACAATGTAGCCTGTATTAATTGCAACAATGCGGTTTCTATTTCCCTACAGGCTAAATATCCATGCAGTATGGACGACAAGGTCTGTAGTATTCTGTAATTTACTGGATCAACAGTTTTGAAACAAAAGGTCATTTTTCTGAATGGCTGTCCTGTTTCGTGTAATCCTGTTAGAGTAAAAACTCTAGCTTAACCTATGCTTGAAACCATTCCCTTGTCATATTTCAATCCTATGAAACTCTGTACACATTTCAAAATACAAATTTCGAACTTTACTTTTAAAAAGCAGCCTTAAAGCAACGGAACGATACTACCATCAACCAATCCGTGTAATTTACTGACCCAATGCTAACACAAAGCTTCTGATTGTTTGTTTGTCCATTAAGTACATTCAGGCTTTTAAAAAAGTGACAGAAGCCAAGCCCACGTCTTTATAAAAAGGGATTAAACTGACTGTCATTCCTTAGATTGATTGGCTTTTGCCATTTATTTTACTTTGTCAAAGTTGAAGGATTAATGGAAGCTTTCCCGTTCAGAGAGTCCGACATGCAATAATGATATACGATACTGGATATTATTTATTTTACAGGTAGAGTGTTACAGAACCAACCCCATAAATTCAAGGATCATGATAGAGTTTATGTTACATTATATTCAACAAAGTATGAACTAAACCAACAATTTTAAGAATACTTTTTTTTGTTACTCAAGTAAAGTAAAGTAAAGGCTCTTTTTGCTTTAATGCTGTTTGCGTAACAAACTTGTTTCTTTCTAGTCTTACTAGTTTTTACGACCAATAAAACAAACCCAACTTTTCTAACTTCACTTCATTCGTCTTTAGATTGACATATTTACCTTTTTGTTTAGAAACTTATTTATTTGCTCTGTTCAAAGAGAGCAACTTAATTTATACTAAACTTCTGCTAATGAGATTGAGAATGGAATCTTTACTAAAGGATATGATTTAAGTCTCGTTAGTTAGAAGCAAAGTTAGTTAAATCCTTAGAGTAAGGTCCTAAAATAAGTCAGAATTATTTTCCTAAAAAACAGAACTAAACTGCCTCATTAAAGGTTCAGATTCATGGCTTCTACAACTTCTACAACTTCTCTTATATTTATGCTCCATTTAATGTAATTTACCTACACAATGTCCCAATCCCAATACAGTGATAAATTCACAAAATAATTCTAAAAGTTAGTATGGAATTGTCAAGAAAATGTTTATAAAAGGGCGATTTTGCATTAAGGTACTCCCACTCAAATGTGTTCGGTACATAAATTATGGTATGAGGTGACCTCAACGAAACCGGACCACGATACCGATACGACCAATCAGTAAACAACCTTAGACTATTCTTGAGTGGAATTTATTACTCCCTTTAGACTACCGTTCGTTGGAATTCGAGTAAATAGCAAATGACTTGGGATTTGTCTAATTGGTTCCGTGCAAACTTGATCTAAGCTTTCATACACTTTTACTTAAGGCGTAGTTTATACATATATTAGTCTTGTAAAAAGTGTAATGCAGTTTGTTCACTTTTTAGCTCATGAACTCCTCTCCGTCGTTGTTGTAAATGTTTTAATTGTGCACAAAATAGGCATGTAGCTGGTACCCAGGTAGTGCTTATCTTATTTTTTGATCCAATCTACTTGATTCATTATTATTATTATGCACCTTTAAACTAGATGTACTACGGATTATCCAACTAGTTTGTAAAAGGTAGTTGGCAAATTCGCTTGGCATTTTTAGCTACCTGTTCCAGTGGTTTGGTAGTTTAATTAGTGCACATTTTACGCATAAATATCTATAATACAAATACAAAATATCATGAAGATTAACAACCACAGATTTACAGACCAATGCAGTATACATACTCATAACCCGTAAACAACTTCAGGATATGATAAAATCTTTTGTTTTACGCACTTGTAGAGTCAAAACTGAGCGTTAATCAGTAATAGAAAGATCTCTTTACTAATTCGTTGATACATAAATCAAGGATAAGCTTTTCCAGGCTCAATTATAATAAATTACTTCATTACCATCAAAAGTATTCTGTTACCATATTTTGCATTACAACATCAAGGATATTATGGTCACATATTTTTACCCCAAAACGACGCAACTCGGAATCGGATTCCAAATCCTGGAAATATGGAACAATCTCATGGGATTAATATCTTTTAGAGAGCAGTAGGATTTGCTACATTCAGGTTGATAAAGATAACATGAGGATGCGTCCCACGACTTCTGGGAACTTGTTGAAAGTTTCAATAGCTCTTCGCAGACCGTTTTTAACATTAAAGTAGTCATATTTAAAATACTGGATATGCTTTTTCCTAAACTGAAGTTTAGACTTCAATATTTTTATTTGCCTGAGTTATTACTATCCATTTTTATTGCTGTTTCTCTATGTAAAGGGGTTTCATGTAGGGTAGAGACGAATGGAAGTTTAGTTAGTATTTTTAATAATGGTACGGTAGAGGATCAGGATGAAATTAATCCGATTAAAGAGACCCATTTCTACCAACAATTAATTAGCATTAGTATTAAAAAGTGCTGCGGTCCAAGGGAGGATTTAACACTTGAAGGGAATTGTGTAGAGAACGTTATGAAATATGAAGGGAGTGGAGATTTCAGCGTTGGAAACTTTGGCATTGACTCGGATCTGTTTTTTGTTGGAAGTGGAATATGGATGAATGCCACGGTTGGTGAAGTAGGGTGAGTTTTTATAATGTTTTGTTAAAATGTGGGTATGTATTTTAGGGTATTAATAGGTACTAATTTACAGGTGATTGTCGAACATCCAGTGGTTATCTTCATTTAGATAAGCAATCATATTCAATTTAATTCTAGAAGTGCTCTTGAAAACATTAAAATTATGGGGATTAATGTCGGGTATGTAGGGTTTATAGTATCTGATTCGATTCGATTCAATTTTGTTCATTTTTTCAAGGAAATGGTCCTAAACACGTTGAATGACATTCTCCTATTGAATATTGGCTTAAAAATCAATTAAATAATAAAACTCTAACGTTTCAACGTTTGCAGACGCCCGAAGAAGTGTCCCAATCGACTAGAGATTCACACCTTGACGCAACAGCATATCGCGATCTCATCGAACAATGAAAAAGTCCTGTGGTTTCTTGAACCTCCGGCTGAGGACAACATTATAAGAAGTTTTGCTGTTGGTCTGGATGCTTTTTGTATAGATAGGTAAGGTTATGGGAAATTTATAAGGGTCCCCAGCCCTTTAACCGTTTCATGGGGTCATATCCAAGGTTTCGATTGACCTCTGTCAGAATTATGTCAGGATTTATGAGTGAGTTGACTATGATTTATTAGCGTTCCTCCGGTAGTCACTCATAACTAATAACTGCTATCATAATAATTACAGATTGTATACGAATTAATGCCTAATTAGGTGTCCTACCACATAATGTCGAGGTTTGTATTAGCAGTTGTTGAGAAAACCATCTACCTACTGCTTAAAAAATATAGTAAATTATACAAAATGTCCATGACTTGAAACAAGTTCAAGCTTTCCGTCTCATAAGCCATGTAAATGCGTTAAAACGCTTGTTATAGGGAAAAACTCTGAAAATAAATTCTTAATCCTTAAAATGAATTCATAGATCGGCAGCAGGAGACTATTTGGCTGAAATTTGCATCCCATCAACATGCCATGCTAATCCAAAAATTGAAAAAGAGTCAGGCTCGTTTACAAAGGATTTACTCCCATCTCCAATAATCGATCAATATATTCCTCCATCCGTCTCAGTGGATCAACCAAGTATGGCTCAGAAGGATTTTATAGGAATAGCAAATGTTTCTAGCAAGAACGAAGGCTTTAAAAGTTGCCTAAGAAAGTGTTGTCTCCCTCACCAACTAATTGATATGCAAACCTTCGCCTGCGTTGATGTCAGCTCTGATAAATTTTGGCGACCGCTTATCTCCAATCTTGAACAGCAGGATGGTCTCTACGGGAAGAAATTGAATATTTATCAAGAGCTACAACCATCCATTTTGAATCTTAAAAAATCCAGTCGTACATTTAGCATTCATAACAGTTCCACGGAAGAGGAAATGTGGAATAAAAATGCTGACATTGGAATTGGAATTAGCAATGTTGTTGGAACTGCGAGCAAGTTTTCAACAGGAGAGTATTATTCCATCGGGTATAATGAAGTCGGTAGGGTGGAAGAGTTGGATGCTAATTTCCAATCTGATAAGAAACAAGAGGAGTCAAAGAAGTTTCGAAATTCAGGAGAAAATGCTCAGCCACGTGCGAATGGAGGACGTTTTTATCAAGACGATGTTAGAAATCTGCATTTGGCTAGGATAGCTTATGGTGAAATTGAGGATGAGAGATATGAAAATGATGAAATATCTGGGAATAAACAGAAATCAACTGGTTTCGAAAGAGTTTTACATGTTTTGCATTCAGGTCAGCCTCAATGCAAGTTTGGGAGGTATGAGATGGATTTTAGGAGAAATAACAAGGGATTTCAGAGGTATATGCGTGTTGAAAAATCTGTTTTTGGCTATTTTTACCCCTTTTCTTTAAGTAATTCTACAGGGGTATTAATTAAATAGGGGTTTGCTTGCTTCGTCTGGTGAGCTTATTATTGAAACGGTAACTGGAAGGGTCACGAAGATTTCGTCGGATCGGTTTTGCATGGATGGGACACTACCACTGGTTGAGGATGATATTGCGACTGGGAAGGAAGGGGTGCAAAATCAAGTGGCTATTATCTGCTTTGAAGAACCTACAAATCAAGATGATAGCGAAGATGTTCTGAAGGTATTTTATATCCTGAAATTTAAGAAAAATGGGCTAATGGATTTCTAGATTTAATCTTGCATAATTCTACTAGCTCTCGCCTTGCCTTCGCTTTAAGATCTCTGTGCCTTATTTGCTCAAGTAAACTTAAACTTTTTTCTCAACGTTACGTGGTATTAAAACCTGAAATACTGTAAAGTTATGTACAGTTCTGGTCAAAAGTTGCATGCAAGACCGTCGTTGGAGTAGTTAGGGCAAAACAATCCCTATCCGAACGATTAGGGTACTGATTAATAATGTTGTACAAGTTGGCTAAAAAAAACTGACGAGATATGTTCTGATTTTTACTAAATAGGACTTAAGGCCGATAATATACCCAACGCTGACCGCGATCTCATCTATATTCCTTCTTCTTACTTCGATAGTTTATTTAATTCTGTGGAAAGACCTCAATTTGCCTGGATGGCTGCAGTTCTCTTATGCAAACGCTCTTCTACTAACATTCAGTCTTTTGACCGTGGTACAACTATGGGCTCGGCAAGTGCATGATATTTCGGATCAACTTTGCCGTATTGTTGGTAAGTTTTACTACCCTGAGTAAATGTATTACCATTTCAATCCTCCAAAACCTCATTTCTGTCGCTAAAACATTAAAACCACAGTATCCCTGTCCATTACATTGATTCATGAAATCTAGGGTGAAATAGTGTTTTCTTACTGTCACTGTGCCTCTTGGACACTTTCTCAAGAGTAAAACTGACGTTTCTTGAAAATATTATGTTTATGAAATGATGAGAGTATTGCTGAATTCCGGATTATATTTCATGTGCATATCTGCTTTGTACAGTTCCCTATTAATAGTTACATGGAAAGCTCAATCATATACATTTTTAGGATACGTTCTCCACGCATCCTTCTTATCATCATTCTTCTGGCTAACGTCAATGAACATCGACCTATGGTGTTCCTTCCGGTAACTATTGTTAAAAATTAGCTGCAGCATAGCCCTCATTGCATTTATTCCGTTAGAATTATTCCGGTTAGCTTTCAGGATAAAGCGATTTATGGGTTTTGAATAAACAGGAACACCCCCACCCTAACAAGTTTCGGGCGAAGTCGAAGTCGACGACGGTACATTTGGTTTGCGATGTTCTCCCTAAGCATACCAGTAGCAGTGACTCTCACTGCAATATTTGTGGATGACTTGTACAAGTAATTGTATTGTAAATTGATTTATACAAATGCTCTCGGGAAACTTAGGATGGTAATGCTTTTTTTTACAAAACCTACTTTTAGAAGTCAAACCCAACAGAAGGGCCCCACCGGGTCAGAATCTGAGCTAAAAATGACGCTAGTACCAACGCAAATAGGGGAAGATGCTTGTTCCCTAACCATCCATAATAAAATGGGATTACTGTTCTACTTTTACGGAATAGTTGGTCTACTTCTTATGGTAAACTTGATGTTTTTCTTCTGCACGGTCCTCTGTCTAAAGGAACGACAACGGGAGACCCGATTTGCGAGACGACAATGCACCGCAAGCGATTCGGACTTGCAGAGGTATACATTTTTTTTATAAAAATGGAAGTATATCTCGAAGTAGGATTTTGACTTTTCTAATAATACAAAAATGTACTAAAAACAAGGTTCCGACTATTCACCCGTCTCTTCTT